>APFE030962088.1:43407-103062 GCA_000404065.3 Pinus taeda
CACGTGGTGCTTGCTTCAACCCATACAACGCTCTCTTGAGCCTGCACACATGCGACTCACTGCTGAAGACCTCAAAGCCTTCAGGCTACTCAATGTACACCTCCTCCTCAATGACTCCATTGAGGAACGTAGTCTTCACATCCATGTGATGAATGTGCCATCCCATTTGTGCTGAGAGAGAAAGAATCGTCTGTATGGAAGAATACCTTGCGATAGGTGCAAAGGTCTCCTCATAATTGATCCCCTCTATCTGTGAAAAGCCTCAAGCAACAAATCTTGCCTTATACTTCTCCACACTCCCATCAGCTGCCTGCTTAACTTTGTAGATCCATCTCGAACCCACCACTGATTTCCCTTCCGGTCTAGGAACATTCTGCCATGCATTTTTTCTAACAATAGAATCATACTCTTCCACCGTGGCGTCTACCCATGCGGGATCCTCCACAGCTTCCTCAAAAGAGGATGGCTCAGTCACAACACACTTGCTCATAAGAGCCATGTATCCAATGTACCGATTAGGTGACTTTCTCTATCTACGTTGGGCTATAGGTGGTCCTACAACTTTCTCTGCATCTTGAGCGAGTCACTCAGCTTATGTCAAGTGCTTTCGCCCTCTAATGGTTGGTGCTACTTGAGTGGTCTCTTCCACTCCATGAACTTCGTCCTGTGGCTGATCCACGTCTTGAAGCTCATCCCTACGAACTAATAGCTCCTCATTTGCATGCAAGTGTAGCTCCCTCTAAAGCGAACACTTCATGGCTTTCTCCTCCTGAAATTTTATATCCCGTCGCACAACAGTTTTACCACTGTCTGGCAAATACACACGATAGTTGTGGGGCGTATCACTGTACCCCACAAATATCCCAACCTCTGCAGTCGGCTCCAACTTCTTTCTGGCATCCTTCGTCACATGCATGTAAACGTTAGCACCAAAAATCCTCAAATGAGAAAGATCAGGCTTCTTACCAGAATAAGTCTCCTCAGGTGTACTCATGCCAAGTATCCTATGAGGACAATGGTTCTGCACATAAACTGCTGTATTGCATGCTTCCGCCCACAAGTGAAGGGGTAGGCCCTGATCATGCAACATTGCCCGTGAAGCACCCACAATCGTTCTGTTCTTCCGCTCAGCTACCCCGTTCTGCTGTGGGTTATGGGGAGCTATGAGCTCTCTACGAATCCCTTCTGCCTTGCAGAAATCCTTGAACTCATCCGAGATGTATTCACCACCATTATCACTCCTAAGAGCCTTCACCTTCTTCCCGACTCCTTCTCGACCAGTGCTTTGAATTCACAGAACTTTGAATATGTCTCGCTCTTCTTCTGCATGAAGAAGATCCAGCACTTACGAGAGAAATCATCAACAAAAATCACATAATACCTGTGTTTTGCTATCGAAGCAACTGAGAAGGGTCCACACATGTCTGTGTGAATTCTCTCAAGGATCGTCGTGGCGCGACTATCCTTCTCGTGAAAGGTGGCTTTCACAAACTTCCCCAAAGTACACCCCTTGCACTGATCTGACTGCGCAAGTGTGCCTTTAGGAAGCCCTGTAGTGATCTGCTGCAGTATCTTCAAGGCTCCATGGTGAAGGTGACCCAATCTCCTGTGCCACAACTCGCCATCATCCCGGCTCACCAATCCTTCTGCCTTGTCTGCCATTGCTACGCATCCATCTACATGCAACTGATAAAGGTTCCTTACTTGAACCCTTATCTTCCGGGTCTCACCGGTTGTCTTGCTGTGCAGGAAAGCTTTTCCCTTGCTGAAAACAACATCATACCCCTTGTCTTCTAACATTGCCACAGAGATAAGATTCTTCTTCAATCCTGGAACATGCATGACTTCCTTCAATATGAAGGGTTTACCAGTCTCCCTCTCAAAGGAAATGGTATTGATACCGGTCGCACTGTATCTACCATTATCGCCCATCTTGATGTGCACTCCAAGATCTTTGTCCTCCAAATTAGAAAACAAATCTCTATCTCCCATCATGTGAAAAAACCCACCACTATCCAAGAAACACACCGATCCCATCACACTTGAAACCAAGCATGTGATCAATGAAAAATCAAGCTCAAACTATGAGTCTAGAACCTCTCCTACTGCAAATCCAATAGCTTGCTTGTTCTTCTTCTTCTGCAGACAATTAGTAGCATAGTGTCCATGCTGGTGACAGTGAAAACACTTCACGTTGGACATGTCCTGCTTCTTGCCTTTCGCACCAGACTGACAAGCTTTCTTGCTCTTCCCTTTCTTTGCTTTAGCAGCCAAAGCGAAATTCATCAGCTCCCTTTGATGAAGATTCGTCCCTAGTACTCTGCTTGATCTCCTCCTGCACAAGATCTGCCCACGGTCTTTCCCATCTTGGCAATTTCTCCCGACCATTGAAAGAGTCCTTATAGGAATGCCAACTCTTCAGAATACCAAGGAGAGCCATGCTCACCAAGTCCTCATCATCGACAGTAACCCCCACACTTCTCAACTCATCTCAACAATGAGTGAACTTCGTGAGATACTTGGGCATACTATCACCCTTCTCGCATTTGATGTCTCTAAGTTTATCTTTGAGCACCAGCTTACTCTGATCGCTCTTGTTTTGGAATAATTATGTTAATGAATTCCACATCAAATATGGAGTAGCCTTTCCATGGAGGCTGGACACAATGTGATCCTTCATGCCCTCCAATAGAATCCTTCGACATTTTGCAGTCTACTTTTGCCAAGCATCAGCTTGAGTTGCATCAGTAGGCTTTGGGAAATCTGTCCCTATGAACTCCTTCAGCCCGTTATCATCCAATACTACCTCCATCTTGTCCTTCCATGCAATATAGTTTGTACTGCCCTCAAGGGCACACTCCAATTGTAATCTTGTGAAAGACATCTTAGTTTTGACACCAAGAAAACACTGTTGCAAATTCGAATTCCACCAGCTCCAACTCAACCGCTTCCGATCAGAATTCATGAGAACAAGGCATTTCTTGGACAGAGATCAACTGTATGGGCATTCACTGGATATCTCACCTTCCAAAGGAAGGATTAATCCATAGGCTACCTGGCCCGATTACAGACTCTACCTGAAGAAATAGAATGTAAACAGTTCCTGAATAGTAGATCCGATGATCAATAGCTCCGATACCATGTAGAAATTTTGAATAATAAACACATATTCAATGGATATTATCCTAATCAAGTACTATTGTGGAATACATACACAATACATCAGCTCCTCTACGTTGATCATCAATATAGCAGCATCAATAACATTAAAACATCAAGAGCATGCACACATTAACAGAGTATGTAACCCGGGGAAAGCTTACAGCTGAGAACCCCACACTATTTTTATATTAATGATTGATAACATGTAACATTACAATAGTCAATACTTATCACAAGTATCCAGCACTATCTCCACCTGTTACACACAATACAACTCAGATCTTTTCTCCAAATCTATTCCACTGCTTGCCTGCCTCCACTGCTCAATAACTGCTCAAGAATGGATGAGAGTGGTTGAACCAAACTTGTATTTACCTCAAAAGAATCACTCACACTGGGAATCACTTGATAAGAGGCTATAATCACTTGGTATTGGCCAATTCTCATTGGCATAACTCAATCCCATTGATTGTGCAAATCCTCATGCACAACTATAGTCACAACTGATAGCAATCCTCTAACACTTGTCCCTGCTGAACTGAACATGCGCTGACATGTAACTGAATTAACTGATGTATTATTTAGTTGCATTATGAGTTAATAATTATTTTAACAACTCATCGTTAGTCTATTTGTAGTTAGACTAGTTGCAACTAGTTTAACCAAGTCAAACTGAACACAACTCCATCAACTCCACAATCAACTCCACCAAACTCAACTGATTGAGTTCTAATTGAATTCATGCATGCAACAACTCAACTGACCCACAAAGAAAATGGATTTCCTTCTGACAGCTGCATGTGCCACATCTGTAGCTCAAACTGAAATGCTCCAAGAGAATAAGATAAAGTTTATATTCTAAATATTATTATAAGCTAATAATATTTGACTGCTCTATAATTAGACTTGATAATGTCACCACCGTTGTCTAAAAATAGAAGTCCATTTATTATTGCCAACTTGAACAATCATCCATAAACAACATCCTGCAACTCATAGACATGATCCATATGTCTAAAAATAGACATAGTCTAAAAATAGACTTTGCGCTGTAATTTGCCTGCGGGCCCACTTAGTGAAGGCGACTCTTTTCACTAAGCTCCATCATATTGTTGCAATCTCAACAAAAATAATAATAATATATGGACTATATTGGCACAATAATAGAATAAGGGGGTTTCAATAATAAAAAGAAGGGTTTACACTAGTATTATAGGGACCTAACATGCCCCTCTCCATCAAAAAGTGTTGTTCTCAACACTTGAGTAGTTTTGGATGCTTATGTATAAAATTGTCATCCTCCCATGTGGAATCTTTAGTGGGTAAGTTCTTCCACTTGATGAAATACTCTGAAATTGATCAATTTCTTAACTGTCGATTTCTTGTTTCTATGATTTCTTCAGGTTCCAATATGATTAAGTTCTCACAATATTGTTTAAACTGGGACCTTCTTCAACTTTTGAATGAGTTCCCACACTTCTTCTTCATTGTTCCATTCCTCCTTTGCTTCATTTATCCAATTCATTTGGATAATAGAAATGGAAGAAAATAAAGCTACCACATCCTCATTGTTTCTTGAGAGTGTATCTGCAAAAAAAAATTTCTTCCCTTTCTTGTAGATGATTTCAAAGTCATAACCCAGCATATTTGTGACCCATTTTTCTGTTCTTTTGAATATAATCTTTGTCCTAAAAAGTATTTAAGACTATCATGATCTATTTTTACTTTGAAGTGTCTTTCCATTAGGTAAGGTATTATTTTTGGAGGAACACTTCCTAAAATCAAATGAATAGCATGATCATGATCATGAATAGGTGGGAGGCCTTTGGGAGTCTCAAATACCTTGGAATGATTATCTAAGACTTTTTGGAGATCTATATAAATATATGATTTGGATGTGGGAATCTATAGTAAACATAATTGTGCAATTACGCCTCGCTATTCTTCCTTTAGAATCTTTGTCATTCCATTAGAGCTGATTATATTTCCCAATTTCCATGCGATACCGATTAATTCAACTTCCTTTCCTTCCAAAAAAAATTTCATGAAAAGTTTTTGAAAATTAAAAGATATTATACCCAAGGATTGTAGCCATTGAACTCCTAATAAAACATCAGCACAACCCATTGGAATGGAAAGCATTAGGCTATTCAATACATATTCTCCCATTGATAACTTGATATTATGGAACTTTCCATAGATATTTATGGTTTCTCCACTCGCAACTGTCACTTGACACTCTAGTGCTAGATATAGGAAGAAATTCATTTCCTTGGCTATCTTACAATGAATAAAAATATGGGTACTACCTGAATCAATAAACACTAGTACCTTTTTCTTCTCGAAATGTCCTTCAATCTTAATAGTTTGAGGAGTGGTAATTCTAGCCAATGCATTACAAGATATGGTTAGATTCATTTCTTCTTTATCTAGGATTTGTTCTTAGTGTATATCCTCTTCTTTTGATGTTTCTTGTTCCTTTTATTCCTCTTCTTGACAATATCTATAAAATAATTCATTCTCAGCACACTAATGACCTTTAGTGTATTTGCTTTCACAACTGTAACAAAGCGCTTTTACTCTTTTTTCTTCGAATTGTTTTGGTGTCAACCTTGTACGTTGTGGAAGGCTAGGGGCAATAATACTTTCGTGTTTATAGTTCTGAGTGGTAGGCTTCCTTCTTGCCAGAATTTACCTTTCCATTTTTCTTGCCAACCTGAATGCCTTCTCCAATGAATCAAGTTACCATAGGTGAACCTCATGTTGAATGTTATCCTTTAAATTTCCTATGAAGACATCAATCCTCTACTTCTCTAGAATGCCATTTACCCTTATATTCAATTTTTGGAACTCCTCAATGTGTTTTGCAATTGAACCCTTTTGTTTGAGATTTATCAATTGGCTAAAGAAGGTGTTGCTCTGTGTATCCTCATAATATGCCATCATTTCATTCATTAAAGTCCTCTGTGGCAGTCCACGTGATAAGCTCCTTGCTTCTCGGAATAGAATCTCTCGCTAGAGAGCACCCACATGTTAGATGGAGGAACACTGGTCCAATGAGATCGATGAACACGTTCACACAATGGATGAACATTGGGTTAGATTGATTAACACTATCTACGAACAAGGTACAATAATGAGAAAATTGACCAAGTGACAATTTGTTTACAGGAGAAAATCCATCGATACCATACAAACTTATTGGGTTCCAAATATAAAGTTGCAATGTCTACCTTTTGTGTGTTTTTCACATTATGGAGATCGAAATATTGTTCTGTTTGTAGTATCCATGTTATGGGATCGTTTCCATCAAACTTCCTCGTATCGAACTTTGGAATGTGGTGGGTACTTATTCCAAAGTTAGAGTCTATGAAATCATGATTAACATTTATTTTTTTCTCATCATGAGCTTTATCTACTACCTTTTCGCCGTTAGGAACCCTTTCTTGTAGCAATTTTTTCAAACCTTCGACGCCTTTCTTCAAATCTTCAATGTTTTCATTCTTTGAATCATGATTAACATTTATTTTGTTCTCATTTTGAGTTTCCTCTACTACCTTTTTTCCATTAGGAAACCTTTCTTGTACAACGTTGTCAAACCTCCCTTCCAACTTTCCATGTCCTTCTTCCAATCTTCAATGTTGTCTTTCATACCATCCATATTAGCTTCCATGCATTTCCTCAAACCATCCTATTATCTTCCATGTCTTTCTTTAAACCATCCAAATTAGCATCTGTTAAATTTTTTGAGAGTAAAATTTGTTACACTTGGTCTCGTAATTTTGATATATCATGTTGCATTTCTTCCTCTTATCTATGAGTCATGCTAGAGATTTCAGGTTGCTTACTAGTTATTTCCATTTTATTTATTTGGAGCATCAATTAATGATAATTCTGCTTCACTATGCCCTTTGAATTCCTTAAAAACAATTTTTCACACTAGACTTATGAAAAATTAAAAAAAAACTATGCACCCTTTTTCACTTTGCAGGAGCTTGATATTGAATGTGATGTATCTCTGGAATTTTAGATCTCCAAGCTCTGAAATTGGGCACTGGGGTAGCCATCTGAGTTCTATTTCCAACTTCACCTATCTTATCAAAATTAGATTCTCCAAGAAAGCGTTATTCCCAATCCCTCAAGATGGCCTCATTATAAACTTTTTCAATAGAACGGACTTGTACGAATTGCCATGTGTCACTGTTTCACCCTCCGGACCTTAAAACATTGCTCAGAAAAATACAGTCCATACTATTTCTGTAACTTCTTACAAAATTCCAATCTAATACTCAAAGCGAAAGTTATTATTATTTCCCCAAGATCACGTTTTTGGGATGTAATTCGAGAGCATCCTAAAATCCTAAATGTCGTGAAACATATCTCTGAAATTATAGTGAAATAAGATCTAAAATTCGGACCCAATCTTAACTAATCTTTCAGCTCAAATGGGTTTTAATTTTAGTTTCTGAACCTTCGTATAATGAAAACTATGGCGAAAATTCCACGATGACATGTTTGAGATGGAATTTTGGAGCTTGCAAAAGCCCTAACTTCCTCAACTCACATCTTCATAATATAGCAAGACAACATCTGAAATTTAGACTTGAGGATCATTGAGATTTTAGCTCAAATGGTATTTTTACCTTTTGAAATGCCACATAAAAAAATTTATAGCGAAAAGCCATGATGACTTGTTTGGAGCAATGAAACCCTAGAATCCAAGGCTCTCATATGAAATGTTATGAAAGCAGCTCACAAAAAGATAGAAAATATGTATCAACGACTTAGAAATAATCCTCTTCCAGTGGGAAACCTCCTTTACATTACACAAATGAAAAATCCTTGGATTACACAAATGACAAGACCTCCTTTCCATATATAGGAGTCTAAGTGATCCCAATACAATGAGAGCCTACATAACAATAATATTATAGGGGCACAACAATAATAATAGCGGGCTTCTATAAGAACATGGAGGCTATATGGGTACAATAATACAATAAGGGGGTTGCACTAATAACAATACGGGTTTACACTAGGAGTATAGGGACCTAAAGAAAGTGAACAATAAAGTTTATGCCAAATTCAAAATTAAAATGAAACATTAAAAATATTTCCTTTTATTAAAGCTACCACAAATATATTTTAACCTTCACTCTATTAGGCACATGGGGGATCAAATCTCTCAATATGCAAACCTCTTTTTTGAGTCCCAAAATTGAGAATGTTTTAAAACTTAAAATATTTTATTCCTTTGGATGTTCGATAGATCTAAAATTAAGATGTATCTATGTTGGTCCTTATATTATTATTATTTACATTGTATCAATTTTTATTATTTCATATATAGAATATATTAATTTTTTTGTTTTATTTAAAAACTTTATAAACATATGTGTTTGACTATTTATTTTAGATGTTTTTAATTATATATATAATATATATATATTAAGAGAGAGAGAGAAGGAGAGGGATATTTTATTGTATAATTATTTATTTTTTAATATATTGATTAATTAGACTTAAGTATGAAGTTCTCAAATATCATGGTTATGAATATCAATCAACATTATTTAAATTTCTCTTAATGTGGTGATGGATTCCTAGGGCATCCTACTTCACTTTTGTCTCTAGACATTAGCTCAAATTTTCGTGAACTACAAGTCCTCGGGGATATGGTTAACCTTGCTTTGATACCACATGATCAAAACAGATTTAGGGGTTATTTCGTACCGAGTTGTCTATTGATATGATCGTCAAACTTGAAATTTATGGGTGCATAATATAGGCTAATATCACTTCGGCAACAATATAACATGCAATCCCTTCATCATACACCATAATTTCCTTCAACTCTAGCGCTAGCTCTAGGTGCTAGTCCTAGACCGTGCATAGGACCCTTGAAAAAGGTTAATTCCAAACCAAAGGGAATGAAACCTTGTGTGATTACCTCATCTTTGTAACGTTAACACATCAAATGACGTTCATGGTTAGAGGTGGGACTATTGTGGAAACCTTTTTAATGCGAGACCATATTTAAGTGGCACAATCATAAGGTGACCATATTTACAAACCATATTCACTTTATGGCTCCCTTCTTTTTCCATGGGTTAACAAGGGGGGAGGAGGGTATTAATAGGAAACCACCATTTTGTAACCCCCTCTTAACTATAAAACACCTATCGATGAAATGATCATGGGATGGGCCCAATCTATGGCTGAAGATTACTTCAAGCTCCCCCTGTCTGCTATGACTTAATAACGGTGAGGGCATGGGGGGGATATGAAATGGGAGACCACCCATACTGCAAACTACCCTCGATTTCTTCTAGTGTGTTAATCTGATGGTCTTCCCTTGTGGATGATCTGTCAACAAATTGCACACTAATATTCCTAGATATCCTTTTGTTTACCCATTTATCCTCTAGTTTGTTAGGATGCCCACTTCTCATTCTAAATGTATTAACACACTTCTAGATGCATGCTACTCTTCTCGAATGTGGGTGTCATTTGTGTATTGATCCATTTGTCCAAGGTTTTGGACCTTTACTTCACTTCACTCCTTTCCAAACCATGAGATGTCCACATGTTGGATGTGCTTACCTTGAGTTCGATATGGAATGTATGCCTCCTTGAAACTTGTGCACTCTCTCAAGTTTAAGATCTTACTTCAGTATTATGCTTTTGTTAAGGCTTCACCCAAATATTCAGATTTCTAAATAAAATAAACTCATTACAAAATTTCTCAACTCGTGTTGGAACTTTTTGATGTAACCATAACTCTATATAAAAACTTTGACAACAATTTATTGGGATGTTAAAAATGGATTCCATAAAGGCTGGTAGAATGTTATGCTAGCGGAAAAACCTGTGAACCTTTTATGAAACCAACGTTTCGGACTAGCTACGTGAGTCCATCATCAGGGCAATGAGATCACTATTCTGAGAAGAGAGAGTCGTGAGAATTATGGAGCTATAAATCGCTGTTTAAAATAAAAATTGATATCTATTTGTGTTATAATGTCGGCTTGATTGATAATAATTAATTAATTAAAATTTTATTTTAATTTTTTTATTTTTTATTATTTTTTTTAACTATTTTTTAATATTAATAAAATAATTATTATCATTTAAAATTATAGGTTTTAAATATTTGAATACAAAACGAATTTGTTTGTTATATATAATATTTTAATGTATTTGTATTATTATATTTATCTAGTTGGTTCCATTATCTCCATTGATTGCCAATCTTTACATGGAACATTTTGAGCATATGGCCCTTGGGTCCTTCCCCTTCACCCCTGAAGAATGGAAACGATATGTAGATGACGTTTTTGCTAAATGGAGCCATGGTTTGGACAAAATTAAGGAATTTTTATCTCATATAAACAGCCTCTCGAAACACATAAAATTCACTATTGAAATTGAAAAAGACAACCATCTCCCCTTCTTAGATGTCCTCCTTACAAAGAAAAATGGCAAACTAAGTCAACAAGTCTTCAGAAAACAAACACACACTGACAAATATCTTCACTCAAACTCCCACCACCATCCAAAACAAAAAATTGGTGTCATCAAAACCCTAGCCACCAGAGCCTCCAGAATCTCTGATCCTGAACATTTAGAGGAAGAACTTAACCATCTCCATGAGGTCTTTATAAACAATGGCTATCAAAAACACATTATCCAAAAAATAATTAAAAATTCCATAACCAATAAACAGAAAAGAAAATCTCTTGAAAACCCTAGAATCTCCTTACCCTATATTAAAGGAACCACAGATAAAATTGGTAGAGTTCTCGCCAAGCATAACATTATGGTTGCTTTCACGCCCCCAAACACCCTAAGAAACATGCTTGAGTCTGCTAAGGACTTATTAGACCCAAAAAATCACAAAGGAGTATACTCGATTCCCTGTTCTTGCGGTAAAGTCTATATAGGTGAAATAGGGAGATCCTTTGGAATAAGATTAAAAGAACACATCAAGGATATTACAAGGAATAGGTTGGAAAAATTAGGTCTAGCAGAGCACGCATGTTTCTCATCACATTATATCTGCATGGAACAAGCTAAATTAGTCCACAAGGAAGACCATTATTTAAAAAGAACGGTGAAAGAGGCAATTGAAATTGAGAAATCCTCCAATAACGTGAATAGGGATGACGGTCTTAAATTAAGCAGCACCTGGAACCCTATTAAATAGAATGAAAAAAAAAAAAAACAATTATTATCATTACTTTCTAACTAATTCATACAAGTAACTCATTTACATACATATCATATAATAAACAATAAAAAATTAATATATCTTAATAATAATAATTATTCAATAATTATATAGAACAATAGAATAATAGCAATTATAATAATAATATAGCTGAAATAATAATAATAATTATTATTATTATAAAATAAGAATAATAATAATATAACAAAACCATATTAATAAAATAAATAATAACCATCATAATTAACAATAGGATAAGTAACTATCAACAAGAATAGATTTAAATTTGTACCATAAATAAAAAATTAAAAATAAAATTGAACAATATGTAATGTAAATATAATGAATAAACAGAAAAATATATAAGTTCATAATAATTAATAAAAATAAATAAAAATAATAATAAAATAATAATATAATATAAATAAATAAATAATTAAACAATAATTATAATAATATAGATTTTAAAAAAGAAAAGAAAAAAGAATAATAATAATAATAATAAATTATAAATAACAAATATATACATATAATGATATACAACTAGATATAAGATATAATATACAAATACATAAAATATAATATAAAACAACAAATTCCCGTTTGATATATCAAATATTAAACCTATATTTAAATCATAATAATTATATTATTAATGTTAAGAATAGTTTTAAATAAATAACAAATAATAAAATAAAATAAAATTTTAATTAATTAATTATTATGAATCAAGCCGACATTATAACACAAATAGATATCAAAATTCTTTTTAAACAGCGATTTATAGCTCCATAATTTTCACGACTCTCTCTTCTCATAATACTGATCTCATTGCCCTAATGATGGACTCACCTAGCTAGTCCGAAATGTTGGTTTCTCAAAAGGTTCACAGGTTTTTCCACTAGCATAACAATTTATGGGAATGTCGACTATAGTAGATAGGAATTTTACACGGGTTTTTACTAAGTCTTCCCTTTCTCAGCTGTGTCAAAGGTTAGACCATAGAAAAAAACCATCCCATCATTGAATAGAGGATTGCCCTATGTGTTTGATCTCAAAAGTACTTGGGCTATCTCTCAGTCTTCATAAAAATGAATTCGTCATCAAATTAAACTTTCCCAAACATGTTCAACCCTACACATCAACTCTCCTGCGATGATTTACGTGTCTACAAAAACAAAGTCACTAATTCACATTCAACCATTCCCAAAGTATAAACAAATTAATCACAAATATATTGATTCTAGAACACAAAGATCATAAACATGTTAACGTAAAGCATAGAGATCAAGAATCCACAATAATGTAGGAAACATTCACACAATTGCTATTAACAAAAGATATATACAATATGTCATGATTTACAGAATTACTCTCTCCCGTGGCCCATTACCTTTTCTCTATCTCTTGGGAATCCTTCCTCGAGATTTGGCCCTTCTTTTATTTTTGCAAATCACCCATTTTCTCAAGCTCATCCCTTATTCCCTTTAACTAATGAAAAAATATTATTACAACACAGAGGTTATACCTAACAATTATTTAATAAATTTTGGTGTGAAAAGTGGACCTCAAAACAAAAATTTATAAAAAAAAATCTAATTTATAAGGACTATTAGTATTCAAGATGATGATGTCAACCATGGGGGATTATTCACCATTTTTGGAGTAAAAAGGTAAAAAGATTAAAAAAAATTAAAAATAAAAGAACTAGATTTTCAACTCGTATTGTTAACTTATCTCCCTATGTTTTTACTCAAATTTCGAGTGGGGTCACTCATTGGATGAAATATTTAATTCCACATCCAAGGAGTTACCATGCTAGATACTTTTGATGGAACCTACTACACGAAAAATAAGAAATACATGAAAAATGTGATTAAAATCATGCCTTTCATGTATTTCTCATTTTTTATGTATCATGGTCCTTGAAAGTATGTAACATGGGTAATCCTTGGATGTAGAATTACATTTTGGCATCCAACGAGTGCTCCCGCTCAAAATTTGAGTAAAACAATAGGGAAATAAGTTGAAATATGAATTGAAAAAGTAGTTTTTTCCTTTTTCCCTCTAAAATTTGATGATGTAATCTAATCTTATTTTAATATTTCCACTATTATTTTATAATATTGATTAGGAGGCCTATTTTAGACTTCAAAATTTTTGTAATTCCTCTTGTATATCTACAAATATCCCTCTTCTAGAACCTAATGCCACTTCATCTAACAAATTTCCTACATTTGTCTTCCTCTATAGAAATTACATAACATTTTATCATAATTACTTGTCTCTTTTACAATGTGTCACATGACTAAGAAGGATAATATCCATATCAAAGTGAGATTCCCTACAGAAATAGGACATGCCTATTCACATCAAAAAATTGGTATTCTAATTTATAGAAATTTGAATTAAGGGAATCCACTCCCTTTACGAAATTCTAAGACCCCTTTGTTCTATACATCTAACGATTGACTTTGGTTTATGCTCTTGCATCAAAATTAATAAGGATCTTTTATTGTGATCCTATTATTTATCGATCTTAAAACAAATGTGAAACACCAAGCTTGAAAAAGGTTATTTAAAAGACTATAATAGGAATAAATGACTCCAGATAATATAAAAGAACATAATGAGATTTATAATAGAGTTCACCCAGTGTGGGATATGTCTTAGTGTCTACTTCCAGTGGAGTGTCCTCTTCAATTATGATGAAAAATGACTCAAATTATATCAATTCCCCAATCGCTAAAGTTGGATCTCTATTATGCAGCTTTACAAAGGCTTCTAAGAACCCCTCTAAAAAACTGTCATTTCAAAAATATCCAAAAAAAAAGGGCACAATCTCTATGTATTATCACAAGACAAGGATAGAGATGCTACAAAAACAAACGGTGGTGTCATTTTCTTAACAACACAACACTATATTTTAGCTAGACATTGACCTGTAAAAACTATTGTTGACCTATCTCTTCCTCTGATGCAATTCGAAAGGGCCAAAGCTATTTTTTAATGCAATATACACAATATAAAGAAGGCCATAAAGGAAAATAATTGAGCCTATTTCTCACAATGACATAGTGGAAAATAGTTTTACATATATAGGGATGGGGGTCTGCAACCTTACGATTGAACCTACGGAGGTTGTGGCTCCATTTGTTAAAAACAGACACCGAAACATTATTGTTATAACCATATATATATATATATATATATATATATATATATATATATATAATATATATTTATATTTTTACTTTGGTTATAACCCATTGCAACCAATTAATGTTTTAGCCATATATTAAACCCGAAAAGTAATATGTGACCTAACCAATTCTTAACTATGTGCATATTTTCTTACATGTCATACAACTTTCATTGGATTGGTGGTAGAAACATAATGAGACATGTTGATTATGGGAGGTGAAATTGATGGTTAGGTAGGTGTCCTATGCTCAAGCCCGCATGCCTTTCAATTTTTGGTAAATAGTAACCATTATACCTTAAATATAATACTTCTTCAATTTGACTACAACCATCACCTGTAGTCGACTCTTTTAGTGCTGGTCACTTGTCCGAGAGGTCTCACATTTGAATCCAACCGATGCTAATTTTTTGAATCAATTTTTGGCATTCTGAGGTGCCGAATGGCACCTTCTCATTAGGCCATGTGGTATCCTTCCATGGTCCACCTCATGCATGTTATAAAAATTTTATATTATAGAGTAATGGAACACAGAAAATATTGTAGAAATATAAACACAGAAAACGCATAAAACAAGAGAGACATAGATATATGTGGTTCACCCAGTTTGGGCTATGTCCATAGAGAAATAGCAGTCCTTCATTTATTATATTATCCAGCAAAATGAAGAGATACAACCTATTGCAGATATGCTATAAGACCCTCTTTTCTCTCAATCTCCTCTCTCGTTCTCACTTTGAATACAGAGATACATAAA
Source organism: Pinus taeda (assembly GCA_000404065.3). Lineage (NCBI taxonomy): Eukaryota > Viridiplantae > Streptophyta > Pinopsida > Pinales > Pinaceae > Pinus > Pinus taeda. Next base: position 58,759 of record APFE030962088.1, read on the forward strand.
CACAATACAATTCCCTCATATATAGTGAGGAGTTGCCTTCTAGGGAGAAAAACACTAAATTAAACATAACTTCTACCATCAGATCATCTGCCTAATGAACGACCCAGATTGACTAGAAATTACTGGACTTTTACAAGGCAATTTCACATCTATTTTTAGCTTCGGGGGCACTGCCCATGAACCCTCACTGTAGGACCGTTGGCCCCCAAACCCCCCAGCTGGGGGGGATTAGTCCCCTATGTGGAGGGATGTACAGTCTTCTTGGGGTATGTGTTCAACTGAAACCTTCAAATACAGAAGATAATCAAGCTCCACACCCAACCATGCACCTAGTCAATATGAATTTTAATGCCACATCATCCTCTACCTACCACATCAGTGTTGGCTCAATTCCAAATGTTGAGTATACACTATGCCACATTCATGTCCAAATATTGCCACATAACCTTATCTGTACTTCCATGTGTCCTAGTAAGTTTGAAATTTTTTGTGTTGGTCAAAATATTCAAACTGCCATAATTTCCTCATACAAAATATGTAATAAATTATTAACTTTTCATTGGAATTGTCTCATTCAACTCTTCGACATAGCATTATTTCCATCAAATTTTGGGTACCTTGAATTCTAGGCATTTCTAGATCTTCCTAGATTAATCTTACTCACTTGGAAGCTTTTGTAACAAAAAAAGGTTAATTAACTAGAAAATAGGTGAGGGTGTTTCTCCCTCACAATCCCTATCTCAATCCAGTGTGCTTTGCTTGGGTTCATCCCCTTAATACCAAGAACTACTCAAAGATAGAACCCATTTTTTCAATCTCCAGTCCTCGTCTTCTTATCTATAATTACATGTTCCTACAACTTATTCATATACTCAGGAGAAAAATCATTAATGTAAAGAACTTGAATGTCTTCATCTTGATTTATCGTCAGGGAAAATTTTAAGAAACCCCCAAAATTTATATGTATAATAAATGGACGAATCCCCATGGTATTTAGAAAAATGTATAGGCTATTTTTTCATTGATATAATATACATATATAATTTTTTGGCAATCTTTCATTCAATTATAAAATTTTGTTAAATCTTGGTAAATTTTTCACTAGGCTATATGGTATTGCAAATTCGTGGCTAATCTTCTAAAAAAATATAAAATATTGTAAAATATTAGTGACTCCTTTATAATGTAGAAATATATATATATACTAATAAGAAAAATATTTAGTTAAATTATAATATACTAATTTTCAATGTTTTCGAAAAGAAAAATCATGAGTAATGTTATTCTAGGTTCTTATTATACACTATTGCAATTTTTTTTACATGTTTTTAACATGTTTTACTAGAAAGGCCTTATCACATCCCAAGGGGAAGATAGTTGGAAAGGAGCCCCTAAAGTCGTGTGATGTTGAACTGAACAAATTATTTTTCTCAAACTTGTTATTGCTGCATCTAGATAACTCAATCATATTTAATGTAATTCATATTCTATAGGCTTCACATGAAAATAAGTTCTATGAATAGCTATATCAAAGTCATGAATATTTACATCAAATTCTTTTGTTTTCTAATACATCGCTTTTCTAAAAGTTATATACTTCTCCAATTCCTCGTCTTCAAATAAACCAACAACTTTAGAATATGGTGCTTCCTCATCATATGCAAGTTTTACAACTAATTTTTGGATCATAATTATTATAGTAGTTCTTGCACTTTATTCTACAACTGACAACTCTAATAATTTTGAATTGTCTTTGCATGTTCATTACTTGGAAAAATATGTCACAAGACAGTGATCATCAAGGTTTTTTTCACTTCAAGAATGGTAGTGCACTAAATAGTGTATCTTTCTCATCTAATAACATGTGATTCTTTTTTGTATTGGCATCAAAGTATAATTGCATTAGATGAACGCATGTCTCGTGATAATAGGACTCCTATGAAGAACACATAGAATCCTAGTGCATAGAGCATTTTTGTCTCCAATTAACTAATCATATCTCATTTTCCTTCTTAAGAAGCAATAAGTATTTTCAAATAAAATATAAAATAAGCATAGTAGATTTGAAAAGGAAAGGATTTTTTTGTGACACCATAAAGTGAAAGCAAAAAAAAAAAATTCCTTAAATAATCAAATATATAATGAAATTAATTTATCTTTTATGGCTCAAATTTCTTGTAATGTCTACATTATTTGTTATATGATTTAAATATCTTTTCCATTCCCTCGAACCCATTTTCTTCTTTCATTGTTAACTCGTTTCCATTACCTTTATATTCTCTTTTCATTACTAAACTCACTTAATATTTTATTTCTTTCTTTTTCCTTGATGATGGGTGGAGTGTCCACTCAAATATTCGAAATTTCATATATTAACACAGTTTATTCCAAAAAAAATAAACAATGGTTGAAAATGTTGATGATGAAGTGGCCTATGATAGAAAACCTTGTGAGAAGGATAAAGATGATAAGGTTCTTTTCAATAGGTTGATTAAGGGATCCTGCAAGTTCCCACGAGACATCAACTAATCAAGTAATGCTAGGAATGCTAAAGGAAACTATCTTAATATGAAAATTAATCATGCCAACATATATGACTTGAAATGATTGGACTAAGGATTCCTCTAGGCACACTTTATATATTCATTTATCTACTTATGATGGAATGCATGTATGATAATGATACTCAGGTGGGATATAATGAAGGAAGAAGCTTTTCGTATGGCAAGATTGTTATAATGTTTTTGATTCAACCATGAATTAGTATCTCATGATTGAGTCACATGAAAATGAGTGAATGGGTAACATAATCATGTTATGAATTTGTATAACACATGAAAGTGAATTCCAATAGAGCTAAAGTGTGATACCATATTGTTCATGGATATGGAAGGATATAATACTCCATAAGTGTCGAATTGTCTCCTTTCTTATATTAGCGTTGTAGTCTTTAACCTTCTTGCAAATAGTGAGGAGAACGTATAGAGGAGAGGATTCCTAAGGTATAGATGGGAGGTGGCTAGATGATGTGTTGAGGTGTTAACTACACCTTGCAACTGATGATGGTGGAATCCATGGTATAGAAATGTAGTATTTTGATATCAAGTGACAAAGATAGATTGAGTAGATGTGATCATGAGTATTGGCACATTGGTTTATTGGAATAAATATTTAGTTCCATCTTTCTAATTGTAGGTATGCTAAGTAACCCATGTATGTTGAATCATAGTTCCATTTCATTGAGTATTATTAACAACTAAAAATGATTGAATTATTAGTCTGATAATATTACTCGGAGAACACCTCATCGATGATCGTTAATATTGAAAGAAAGGATTATATGCATAGATACTCACTTTTATTTGGTTGATTGAAAAGTTTAGGTTGTAGGTTGAATGGTCTCAAATATGAAAATGAGTGTAATTCTATAAAAAAGATTAGGTGCTATTCATATATATGAAAGATGATAAGGAATCTCATCCTTCTGAAATATGATATTATATGAATTAGACTTGGAATTTATAATTTGTATTATTATGAATATATCTATGGTAACTGTATGTGTATGATACATGGTCTATTACGGCTATTGAAGATGGAAACCGTCGAAGAAATCCCATTGTTAGGATAAAGGAACCTTGTGATTGCCACACGTTATATAGTACTAGTGGATGTCTAGTAGTAAGTTTGTGCTCTCCTTACATGAGAAATCCATGACAAGATGAATCACCTAAGGGATTGTTTACTAGAGAATGAGACATCTAAGCGTAGGGGGTTAGTGTATCAAGGAGGAGGTAACTTAGAAGTTCATCTGGGAGTGGCTAGAATCTTGTGGGTGAGTTAGAAAGGGTAATGAAATTAATTATTTCCTATGGAAGCCATTGTATGGGATAGATGCATATCCACAGAGATTTAAGTATTAAGTAAAAAATACATACATGTATTTGAGTAGATGCTTACATCATGGAATTTTGAAATCTTGAACATAAGATAAGTGTTTCTTGATAATTTCTATAATATGTATGCTTACTTGATTACTAATGTAGGCATATGTTGGAATATTGAAGTCTGGTGTTATACCACGATAGTGAATAGGATGGTAGTGCAAATACAACTGAAGAACAAGGAAAATAAGTGTTGTTAATGAGAAGAGAATATTTATGATTGTGTTATTCTAAGGGGTATATGATAGAATGCTCTAGTTTTGAATCCCATTGATTAACTATACTTAATTATGATTAAATGTTCAAGTCTGCTTAACATCTATATTTTAATTACCATGCTTTATTTACATAATGAGGAAGAAATTTTATGGTACATTAAATAATGTAAGTATTATCCTTCTTGAATTTAATAAAATAATAGAGATACTTGAGGTAGGATCACATAAGAAAGGCGTTATGATAGCTGGAGATGGGAAAGATGAGAGGGTACTAGTGCGTTATACATGCCGAATAATGCTTAGTTTTCCATTTTTCCAAACATTACTTTGTTTCCTTCATCACCATGCTCCTTACTAAAAATATAAAAACCTTAACTACCAATAATGGAATGCATGTGGTGGTTGTGGAGATGTACACCTTCCACAATTACGAAATCAAGGTGACAAGTACCTTCATCTGTTGAATTGTGAAAGGAGTGATAAAACCTAGATTTTCTCACATTTTCTTTGAAAACAATAATGTCTCCACAATAATGGTGAAAATGAGGTCCCGTGGGGTGTTGGGGACGAGATGATTTCTTGATTCATTCATTCATCATTATACTCCCCACACATGTGGTTTATGGGGAGGGATCAAAATCACGATTGTATGTAGGAAATTGACAGTAGAGAAGCAATGATTCATGTAGTCTTAGAGGCATTTAAGTGAATATTTGTAGGGAAGAATGAATGATTCATTCTTGGTCATTATTGGACTAAGACAAACAACATAGTACAATACATTGATCAACTAAATGTCATAATGAATTTTGGTTCTAAGCTAAATGGTGGAGGCCATTTCACATTCACATGGATGGTGTGTGACCATTATGAACTCATGCAAAGAATATTCAAGAGAGATGCATGGGGCTATACACAATAGAGAAGTAAAATAGTATGGAAGAGAAGTAGGTTATAAGAGAGAAATAAATAGAGGGAGAGGTGAATTCATTCTCTCTTCACTGATGCTAACATCCATGAATGTAGTTTTAAAGGTATTGATTCATAATAGGAGGATGATCAAGGAAGGATACATATCATTTTGAATTCATGTGATGAGAACTACAAAAATATGTATAGATTATGAAAATAGATAAGGAAGAGATTCAAATGGTTAGAAAATAATTCCTTGGAAAAAAAGTGAATTCTAGAGGGTCAACATAAAGAGATTCAAAATTTAGGTTAGAAAGGGATCTAAGAAAGATATCAAGCTATGTGATGGAGAATCCATGGACAAAATCTAAGGAGGAAAGCATTTTGTTGGTTGAATGACCAAGAAAGTAAGCCTTTAAAACTTGAAAAAGGTCAAGAACTAAGTAAATGTTGTTGGAGTTAATGGATAGTATCTAGACCCTCTATGAACACATAGAGGGAGAGCTAAGAGGCTTTTGAGGGAATATTGAGTAGATAAGGAAGGTATTTTCATTTTTCTATGTAAGTAAAGCAACGTGTCACCAAATAGTTGTTTTGTTCCAAAAAAATTAAAATTAGTAGTGAGACAATGGGATAGGTAATTGTTTGTCCTAAGATATAATGATTTCCATCAAAATGTTCAACTTTTCCTTAGTGGTATCATAGTCTCAATTAGGGTGGCCTAGTATAAAAATAATAAGTGCAATAGACTATATGGTTGGTTGGAACATTTATCTACCTAAGTTAATGTTGGCCTTCAACTTTCAAATGGATAAGTTTTTCTTTAGTGTATTTATTCAAATGATTAATACAATGCACTTTGCTGGAGTATTTCATTATTTGAATGTTGAATGTTGAATATTGCCAAAGGTTTACTATTTCTTCATGATGGGAAACCAATGTTATATGTGCCAATGTAATTCCTTTAAATGGAACTTTATATGATGGTACAACTTTTTTACTAAGTATCATTATCTCTAGTTATTTTTGGATGTGAGTGTGCCGGTAAAAATCCATTATGTTATAGCTTGTGATGAACATGTTATGTGAATTGATATTTTGGTTATAAAATTCCATTAGAGAATAATGAACTGTGGATGGAACATATGCTTTCCTTGTTAATGATAACCATGGAACTAGAGGTATATATTCTACCTGGTCTACCTAATCACACTCATTTACCTTGCAATCCTTTTTTATTAAAATACTAACTAACTTGTTATGCACCAAAATAAAATTGTGTAAGGCAAAATTCCAAAAGATAGAGTTCCTCTATACCCTAGGGTTTTGAAAAACAGGCTATCCTTGAAGAGTTTACTTTCTCCAAGTGCTTCCTAAGATTTTCGCGGAAAAATCTCTCATAAAATTGATATGGATCATAGAAGCCTCAACTCTAAAATTGCTTCCTAAGAATTTTAGATAAAAATCCATATGTACAATGCCTAAAATTCTTATTGAGAGTGATATCAGTAATTTTTTTGTTTGCATATATGTTTTCATCCGTGCGATATGAGGATCAACTCTTTAATTAGAAACTTAACTGTAGTACTTGGAAGTAACAACAAATTTGTGCATACATGATCAAATCAGTGTACATGTACATGTTTGTGTTGCTTTAGATTATATTTCAATCTTGGAGAGAGAGTATATAGGATTTTTTCAGGGCAACGAAGAAATCTTTTAGGCTCCAAGGAAAACCACTTTTACAGTGAAATTTTGAACCAAAAAGTTTGCAGACAATAGATCCGGAAACCTAATCGATTTGTAATATATATATAGATATATATAGGCACACACAGACCACCTTGTAGCTCCAAGGAAAACCTCTTTTACAGTGAAAAATTTAACTAAGAAATCTACACACAATAGATCTGGAAACTAATCGATTTGTAATATATATATAGACACACACAGACAACCTGTAATTTTTCATTGTTTAAATTATATTTTTGAATGTAAAAAATGAGTTCGATGACTTCAAAAATTACTTGAGAACTTAGTTTTTGTAAACTTCATAGCTTAAACTTGCAATTCTAACACATCTTTGCTTGATTTCAAACACAATTGAAGAAAAATTGTCCTTATAAAAGGGCCATAGTGAGACTACTTAAAATGTTTTAGTCATAATTTATTAATTTCAATTGCCTTTATATATGAATATAAAGTTTTTTAATCATATATAATATATACACATTTAAATATTTTTCTTGAAATATTTTATCTATGGAATATATTTTCCACATTAAAATGAGTTCACTGTTATTAATATATTTTTGAATACATTTCAATATTAATTAGCCCTCCATATTAAAATATTTTATTTATTAGTCACATTGAATATTTTATTGTTAATTATATATTTATAAATGTTGCATTTTAATTTAATAATTAAATAAAATACACATTTCCCGAAACATTTTTACTTTTAATTACTCCTCTTACCATTGAAATATATTATTATGATCAACATTAAAATAAATAGTCATTTACACTCTCTCCATATACATATGCATGAAGTTGAGATTGAAATAAATTATTTGACATGCATATTTAAAAACATTATTTGAGTCATGTACTAAAATATTTTTAAAAAGTTTTTAAGTTAGGTACTAAAATATTTTTAAAAAGTATAAGAATTATACAATTTGTTGTACTCAAAAGTATAACACTTATTATTATTATTTTTAGTTACTTTATTTCTCCATAAAATTGGTATACTATTATGATAGTTCATATGGAAATTGAAATATTTTATCTATGGTTGACATAACATGTATATTCATTTTTTATAGCCCACACTTTTTTTATTTACAGTGAAAAATTTGACTAAAATAGTTTGCACACAACATATGTAACCCTTTGAAAAACCTAATATCACATAAGTATATTATATATATATAATAAAATATATAATATTTATATATATAAATATATAATATATATATATATGATATTCTGAATAAATGTATTCAGATGTCTTCAAAGTTTATACAGTGAAAAAAATGAATAAAATATTTGCATCAAACATATTTAATCCCTCTAGAAACCTAATAGATTTGTATAACACACACACACACACACACACACACACACAGAGCACATGTAATTTTTTAATCTCTTCATTTTTTTTAATGCTTTCAAAATGTTAAATCTCTCTCCTCTCCATGGCTACCATATATATGAATAAGATGTCAATGATTATTGATATCTATGGGCACCCAATACATAAAAATTGCATTGTATCTATGCATATACAATCAAAATCACTCAAAATATCTCCTCCATATTCATCTTGCTAATGAAATTTATTTGAAGTAAATAGTTTCAAATTTATTATTCATTTTCTTAAATTCTCATTTTAATATAACATTTTTCGTTTCAATCTTTAAAGTTTGGAAGACAATCCTTGTTTTGATAATACATATATTTTGAATATCTCTAGGTTTTTTTAATAAGATGTCTTCCCACATCCTTTCAATTGTGTTCCAACTGAATTTTTCAAATGACCAATACCTTACTATTCCAAGAATAACAACATCTACTTTATCAATTCCTAGTAGAAACATAATTGATAAAATTTAAACAATTTTAGCAAAATTTGATTTTTAATAGGGTGCTTCTAGCAAACTGTCTTCTGGTAGAGTTTTTCAAACTTCTAGCACCTTGCTATTCAAATAGTAACAACTAATTTATTATTTCTTTGTCGAAACCTAATTTACATAAAGTGTACATTGAAGATAAAGGGTAAGTAACAAAATAAACGATAGAATTTGGGTTGTATTGTTTTTGGAACATCAGGGATTACTTTTTTGGAATAGAGATTTTTTAATTTTTAACAGATGTTGACTTAACGATGGGTGTAAGCTGAAAAGCAAGCATCAAGCATCAATTATTTTAATGGGATTGAAAATTCAAAAAATCTATTATCTAAATAATATTTGAAAATGACAAGCATATATCAGAAAATTAATAATTATATATACCGAAAATCCATTAAAACATAGACTTACCTGTACCATTGTACGTTGATTCTTGCCTTATTAATTCAAATTTCATTACTTTACGAACAATCATATACCACTATTCTCAATCTTGACTTCTTAATTCAAATTATACAACTTTGCGAACAACCCTCATATATGATTATGACTAAACAGATGCAAAAATGGAAGAGAACTATCTTTAAATAAACATGAAAATAAGAGACAAATTTTTAAATAAAAATGAAATATTCTTTTATGGCCATTTGTTCCAAAAAATGAGGGTCATTTTCTTGAAATTAATCCCAATACCAAAAAAACGTTTTACACTGAATGGGGAGGGTGAAATAACTATCATAAATACCTATTATTGAAAATTAAGGTGAATGAAGGTTTTAACTTGTAATTTCAAGGACTAAATTTACCTTTTTTAGCCTATTCCTTAAAATAAGGTTGGCTAACCTCCACGCCTAATTTTTTTATAAAATAAATTTGAGGCTATTTATAACAATGTACTATGATACAAAATATTCGCCCAATAAAAATTTGAAACCCCTTAATTTCACCAATGGGCGAAAATTCGCCCCTAAAATTTCCATGAATGGGGGATGTTCTGATGTATCAACTGGGAAGACAATCAAATGATATTCAGAAGGATCTAATCCACCCAAAGTAGTTATTAGAGGTTTATTTTGAGATGGGCATGACTAGAGTACTTCTAGCATCGACATGGTGGTAGGTGATTGCTCTAAGTGGTCTACTATACTATATGTATGGGCAACTCAGTTAGAAGCCGTGTTAGGGCGTAATGGTCCCTTTGGGATATTGGGAATGACCTAAAATTTAGGTTGAGGGATTTGTAACGGACCATTTGGTGTCATAAGAGGCTCATAGATGCTTTGGTTTTGGACTCAGTGGCAGACGAAGTCAATGACTTGTCATATTGATGCGACCGAGTTTGCAGGTTAATATCAGAGGGGTTAACCTCATTAGAGTTCATCATAAGGATTTGGTAGTCACTAGGAACAAAAGGTTGGGGGGATGGGCTGCTTGACCTGACTGCGGTTGAGCAGAAACAAATCCTTATTGAGGGAAAGGATTTGTAAGCACTTCCGGTTGAGATGGCACATGATTCTGAGGCGATTGTTGACCTCTAGAATCTACTTGAGCTTCCCACATTTGGAACATCTAGGGTAAGAGAGGACAATCAGGTGTATAATGGCCATGTACACCGCAACATGAAAAAGGATTGTTCGTATGAATAACCTTGTTCTGCTTGGGTTGGATGCCCTGTTGCTGGTTGTTGATGTTAGGTTGGGTCCCCTGGGGTTCACTAGGCTGATTACCTTGATTACCATAGTTACCCTTATTACCTTTTCCCTTATTATTTTTCTTCGAATTTTGGAGATTGGTCAAACTTTGTTGCGAAAATACTTGAACTTGAGGGGGCGATGGCTACTAGAGGATGCATCGCTGATGCTTGAGGGGCTGGAGCACTCGACTGTGTATAAGGAGGAGAAACGATTTGGTTGAAAAATTGGGGCCTTGAAAACATGTTTCTATAAATGTTAGAGGAATTGGTGCCCCCTGCAGATAGCCATAACTTTGCTAAGTATATAGCGAAGGGTGTGAAATGGTTCCAATGATACCATCAGCGATGTGAGCTGCTCTCGGTGCATTGGCACTTCCAGGATGAGGGAGGTCTGGAATGAAGGTATAGACATAATCGGATTGTGCATAAATCAGGTCATATCTCAGAGCGGTTTGGAGAGCTTCTTCCTCTGTCTGAGGAAAATGGGACGCGAAATCTTTTCCAATGGGTGCTAAGAGGTTCCTAAGAACCAATCTAGATAGACACGACCTTTGAAGGGTGGGGCACGACATGTGCTCCTCCTTCTATGCCACTCTTGAACATGGTTGGAAAGGTGAGTGGTGGAGGATTGATGGAATGAGGTCAATAGCTCTGTACTAGTTTCATACTAGAGAGGTAACTAGAAATATGAGGGGAACACTTTAGCAAACGTCACGAACATGGAATGAGATGTGCTAGGCTGGTCTACATACCATTTTCTAGCGTCTCCAATAAGTGTGTGTTGGAACAACTGAAGATGAATGGAGTCATTAGTAATGGAGTTGTACGAACACCACATGTGGAAGGAGCAACATGGTTGGTAGGATCCTCTCCAACATTACCCTCAAAATTTGGGATGTCTGAGGGAAGCTTGGTTGACATAGCATGCCAACCAGCATTGTGGTGTATAGGGTCATTTATCAACTGGCTAAAATTCGGGAGACTTAACCCAGCCATAAAAGGGAGCATGGGGGCTGCCAGAATGGTTCTTGAGACTGTTTCGCTTGATGTGACTACCAGGATAGAATCAAATCCAACACTAGGTCGGGTTCCTGCACTAGTTGTGGGTCTAGACATGGTGACAATATGTAGTGAAGGAGGCTCAGAATCAGATGAACCAGGAAAAGAGTCGGTATGGGGATTCATAGGGATTTGAACTCGAACCCGACAGGGAGTGGTAATATGCCAAAGTGGAAACTAGGGGAGAAGGCCTAATAGGATCTGTGACAAATGCCTTGGTGGCGAAAAGGTGGTAAGGCACACGTGGCAAGGAAATGGTGAAGGGAGATCAACAATATGCTTTTGTCTAGATGAGGGGAGATAAATTTATTACGTTAAGTCTTGGCTTGGTGGTGTAAACCAAGTGCCCTTCGCTTAAGGTGTGCTTGTGTGTGCAAGTGTATTTATTGACTAAGCTCAGATCATGTTTGTTAAAAAGAAAAAATATTATTGAAAATAAACTGAAATTAAAAATAGAAAATGAATAGCAAAATGATTAACTAAACCCCACCCAAATAGGTTTTAAAAACACTATGCTGGTTAGTGGGGAAATCGACTGAAAAAACACTAAAAAGGTCAAGAGATCTAAGTGTCGATGTGACTGGGATCAAATGACACTAGGCTACTGGAAAGTGGTGTAGCTACAACAAAAAACCAGAGAGGAAGATCGTTGCAAAAATATAGGGATATGGGTGAAAAACCTAGGGCAACCGATGGGAGCCTAAGGCAAATGACCAAACAAGGTTTAATATGAAATTATTGATGGACACAACCTATTTCTGGAAATATGAAACAGAAGGGGACAAATCTAGAAAATATGGCTGAAATTGTTGCAAAAACTCAGACTACTCACTCAGCTAAACTCCTATAAAGGTGGAAGTGTACTAGAAGCCATGGGGGGATAAATTCTACTTTGATGAGTAAATCAGAGTAGATCAAGGCCATAAGGATGAAAAATAGGTCAAACAACCCAGCATACAACTCTCGAAAAAACCCAAAAACAGATCTGATAAAAACTTGGAAAGGTGTGCTTTGGACTCCTCTCGCACTTTTTGGGCTAAAAACTGCGATTTATGCTCCTTGTTTCCTGGTCAGCAAATCTAAAAAAACCGTCTTCTCTATTGCGACTGGTTCCTGTGACCTGCGGAAAAGACAAGAAAACTTGCAGAAGTCAGAAATTTAACAGATCTAAGGTTAAAAAGCTATAAAACAACATTAAGAGACTGAAAAAAGAAGAAACCCTAAGCTGAAAAATGAAGGTCACCTAGGTTTCTGGATCTAAAGCAAAATCCTAGTGGAGTTGTCAATTTTGTTGTAGTGAATTCTTCTCAAATGTATACAAAAAGAACCCACTGAAGACTGTGAATGACAAACAGTCTCAACAATATAAATGGCTGCTAAACATTGTAGATCTGCATCAATTGATAGAAACATAACCTGGCAAAGTCCTGATATATGCCACATTCATAGTTAAACAACAAAAAGAAATAGTAATAAATCCAATCATCCAATGGAAACTATATATACAAAGAATATATTTTTATTATAACACTTGTAAAGGGAACAAATAAATGTTACCAGTCCCCCTCTATGGGATGGGTTCTTGGCTATCCTCAAACGTCTTTAGCTTTTTGATAGAGTGTCTCTCTTCTATAATGCATAAACCCAACAAATAAAAAGTTTGAGCTCAATGGGAACTCAAATGGAAGAAAAATGGTGTGCGATAATGAAAATAATTAAAGTTACAACAATGAGTGCAACAATGAAAATAATCAAAAGTGAATAATGAATGGAAAACCCTTCTATTTATAACAAAATATTGAGTTATCCTCGAATAATGAGCAATAATAAAATATTATTAACCCCATTCTTGGAATAACCTCTTGGAATATTTTATTATATTTTATTTGGTTAGGAGGGAAAAAATATTTAAACTTTTATTTAGAAATAATAAATAAATAAATGATTTGTTTCTCATCTCAAGAAATTGGTTAAGGAATAATAAACAAATAATGATTTATTTAATTATTCCTAAGGGATTTAGTCAAATTTGACAAGGAATGATAATTAATTAATGATTAATTAATTATTCCTAGAGAAAAATAAGATAATTAATAATTTATCTGTTGATTTTTCGTAATTAGGTCAAATATGACAAGGAATAATAATTGAACAATGGTTTAATTAAGTATTCCTAGAAGAAAATCAAATAAACACTGGAATATTTAATTATTCTTCATGGGTTTAATTATAAATTACTTAATAAAGGTGGTTTATTAAGTAATTTCTTATAGTGAAAGCAATTTTACTATTGTAAAATTGGATTTAGATGATGTACTTCGATCCATCTAGTAAATTAGGCTAGATGATCAATTTTTTGGTGATAACAAAAGGATGATTTAATGAGATGTCCAAACTCTCTTAACCAAGTCTATTGTTTCTTCCTGAAGTGGAATGACCATGGATTTACAACTCCCTTGAGTTGGGAAATTTTCTTTATGAATTGGCCCATGTATGAGACTAGGTTAGGGGTAGATAGATGAAGCTAAGATTCTAAAACTAAGATTTTAAATCCTTCTTCTTGAAACCAAGAATTGTTAAAATAGAAGGGAGGAAGAGATTTGTTCTTGTCATTAACCAATAAGAGAACAATGGGAAGATAATATGATAGGCCTCCCAAGGAGACCCAAGATTGAACAAGGTTCAGTGAGATAAAGAGATCCATTGAAAGTAGGAATCCAGATGTTTTGAAACAATGCCATTGTTGATACAAATTTTCTACCTGAGTGAGAGAGCATTAGTGGCTCTGGCTCCATGAGCTAATAATGTTCGAAAAGATAAGAGAGAAAACTATTGAGGCAATCAAATCTTGGATTAGGGCCCAAAACTCATAGATGGATACTGTGAGATTTAGATCACCTCCAATAATAAGATTTTGATCTAACAAAGCTTGCGAGGAGGCTAAACCTTCCCAATAAGGAATCTGGTTTGTGTATAATGAGGCTAGAACTTCCCAATAAGGAATACGGTTTGTGTATAACCCATATACGTTGAGGATAGAAATATCGGTGCCAAGCTCTTTGGACTCCAAATAAACCAAAATGGTTGAATTACGAACTAAGGAGGAAATACCCCTTACCTTTGGGAACCAGCTTGTGAAGACACTGCTAGAAATACCAACCATGTATAAGGTTACAAAGACATATCCTTGAGCCACGACTCAATGACTAAGTGAACTCAAAAGCCATGAATCATGGTTTCCTAGATGATTAAAATGTTGAGTTTGTGTAAAAGGACAAGTTGTTTGAGGTTGATATTTTTACAAGCACCCCCTTAGCCCTTTGATGTTGAATGAGGGGATAATAATAATATGGGGCGTTGGAGAGCCAATTCGGCTCTAAGAACTGTGCAAATAGTAGATTCTATCCCTTTGTAAATGTCTAAGACAATATTTTGCTGCGCCTTTTAGAGATGAGATTTGCAGCCAACCGAGAGGAGGAACATCTGCGACATGTCACATATGTGATGGAAAGATTACAGCAAAACAAGTTGTTGATAAATCTTAATAAATGTACTTTTTTCAAAAGGGAGTTGATATACCTAGGATTTGTAATTTCCAAAAATGAATTGAAAATGGATTTGGAGAAGGTTGCAGCCATATTTAGCTGGCCATCTCTTAAAAAAAAATTGAAGTCATGAGTTTTCATGGATTAGCAAGTTTTTACAGGAAATTTATTAAAAATTTTAGTGGAATTTGCTCACCTATGGTGGAAACTTTGAAGAAGGCCAATTAGCCTTTATATTGGACAAAGGTGGCAGAGAATAGTTTTCAATTGTTGAAAAGGAAGATTATAGAAAACCAATCTTAAGGCTACCAGATTTCAGTAAGCTTTTTCAAGTTCGATGTGATGCGAGTGGAGTACCCATCAGAGTAGTACTCAGCCAGGAGGATAAACCAGTAGCTTATTTCAGTGGGAGATTGAATGAAAGCAAACAGAAATATACATCTTATGATAAGGAATTTTATGCAGTCATCCAAGCTTTAAAGCATTGGAGACATTATTTGTTGGCCAAGGAATTTGTTTTGTTTTCAGACAATTCAGTGTTGTAGTATATTATGTAACAACACAAATTGAATCATAAGCATGTGAAATGGGTGGAGCGCTTGCAAAGTTTTACATTTGTTTTAAAACATGTTAAAGGATGAGCCAACAAAGTGGCAGATGCATTGAGAAGAATGAGTTTAATAATGCAAGAAATCATAGTACAAGTACTTGGGTTTGAGCATCTAAACGACTTGTACAAGACAGATACAGATTTCAAGGAAGCTTTTGAAGCTTGCCAAAATCCACTGTTGAGAGATATCAGTCCTTGGCTGGACTATAATATACAAGAGGGGTTACTGTTCAAGGGAGGATAGTTGTGTGTTCCAAAAAGTTCAATGAGGGAGAACTTAATCCAGGAAAAACACAGTGGAGACATGGCTGGACACTTTGGCATAAATAAGACTCTAGATCAATTGAGTCACTTTTATTATTGGCCAAAAATGAAAAGGGATGTACAGAAATTTGTAAGTAGGTGTAAAGTGTGTCAACATGCTAAAGGAAGTAGTCAAAAGATAGGGTTGTATACACCCTTGCCCATTCTTAGCAGACTGTGGGACTCTGTCAGCTTGGACTTTGTCTTAGGTTTGTCAAGAACTTAGAAAGGATTCGATTCCATCATGGTGGTGGTGGATCATTTTACGAAAATGGCACATTGTATTCCATGCAGGCAAACAAGTGATGCCACTCATGTAGCACACTTGTTCTTCTCCGAAATGGTTTGATTACATGGTTTTCCGAGATTGATTATCTCAGACAGATACGTGAAGTTTATAGGACATTTTTGGCAAACCTTGTCGAAAAATTTGGATACCAAATTAAACTTCAGTTCAACTTATCACCTACAGATGGATGGACAAACGAAAGTTGTGAACAGAAGTTTGGGAAATTTACTAAGAATTTTAGTTGGTGAAAATTTTCGATAATGGGATCGCGTGCTTGCTCAAGCAGAATTTGCTTACAATGCTTCACCCAACAAAAGCATGGAAAAATACCTTTCCAAATCTTATATGGAATGCATCCAAGGGGCATCCATGAGCTATGGGATTTGGGACAATTGGAATGCATGAGTGCTGATGGTGAAGATTTCACAACAGCAATTAGTGATCTACATGAATAGATCAAACTGAAATTACAGGACAACAACCAAAGGTATAAACAGAAAGAAGATTTAAAGAAACGAGAAGTACAATATGAAGTAGGAGGTCTGGTTTTGGCACATTTACACAAAGAAATATTTCTTAGGGGCACCTATAATAAATTGAAAATGAGGAAAATTGGCCCTTGTAGAATCCTTTGGAAGTTTTCTACAAATTCTTATGAATTGCAATTACCTTCGGATATAGGAATCTGACCTATATTTAATGTCACCGATTTATATCCTTATGTTACTTCGAATGACAGTGACAGTTCGGAAAGACGAACACGGACTACCAAGGAAGAGGAGGAAAAATGGATTTGACAGATGCCCCCAACAAAGCCTTTAGAGATGGAAATGATATTGGATACATGAGTGACCAGGAAGATGCAAAAGAAAGAATATTTGCAGTATCTAGTCAAATGGAAGGGTCATCCTATTGACAATAGTTCCTGGTTGGATGCTACTCAGATCTAGCAAGTTGGGTACTATATTGAGTAACTCATGGATAGGAGCCATGAAACAAAATTTCCTTGGGAGCCTGATGTAGGAGCATCCACTGACTAGGCAACAACTAGAAGTGTTGTGTTTCCCTGCTGGACAGGGAAAGGGTAAATTTAATTTTTGTTAATTTTATTTTAAATTTCAATGGTAGGTAAGGCTGGAACAACCAAAGCAATTTGTGATTAAGATTAGTTAAATCACATTAGAAATAGTTAATGAAATAAAATTAGTTAGGGAACCTGGAATACAGTTCTAGAAAATAACCATTTGTAACTGAAACATAAATGGATTTATTCGTAATCATTTCTAGAATAGAAAGGAGAGGGTGAGGAAAGTGAGAGAAGAGGAGAGAAGAGAGTAGGCATGTGTGATGTGTGAAGCAAATACAGACATCTGAATACATTAATAAAACTGAATAATTCATTTGTATCTACTACATTGCTTCTTTTAAAATTTCCATATTTCTGAGTTTGTTCTAGATAAAGGACAACACACAAAGCAGAATCATATTGCCTGTAATTTCCAACCAAATCAGAAGTGAGCCTTTTCGCCATCAAAAGAACAACACTCCAGTGACATACACAATCCAGGTTTTGTAAAAATATTTATACAATTCGACAGAGCCACTAAGGCTTTCCAAACAGCGAATGGAGGACACAACCACAAAACTCATCTCAGGTTAACTACAGTGAGCCGAAAGAGAAAATACCTGAAGGATAACTCTGCCAGAGCCACAACGAACCAAAATGAGAAGAACCCATCTGCTCACAAGGAGCCAGAGGGTTAGAAAAATCTACAAAGTAAGCGGAAATTGAAATTGAAACAACAAATTACCATGGAAAAGAACGAGAGCATTCTTGGAGCAGAGCTATAAGACCTTGAAGAATTCGTCAAGGCAAACCATTACTGAATAGTTACCAGAGCACAGAGAAAGGAAAATCAACTACAGGCCTACTTAATCGGCAAACGAACTGGAGAATAAACCTCACAACAAGAACACCTAAGAATAGAGCAAAGTACCAGTAAAGAGTATATAGAAGAAAGCAAAGCCGAGCGAACAACATATATAATAGGCAAGTGAAGCCTCACACCACAGCACCACAGATGAGCCGAGCATGCTTGACAGAACCATAGCATAGAATATGAACAGGGTAGGTTCCAACAAAACCAGGAACATGAAATGAGCCACACATGCAGTCTCTCTCCTCCATCGCGGCCGCATCACAACGAACCATAGTAAAACCCTAAACCCCAATTTCCAGTGGATACAACCTTGAAGCACATGCCCAAAACCCAGATTAAACAGGGTTAGGTTAAGTGAGAACCCACACTAGGTTAAGTCACGTGAAGTCACATGTGTCCCCACCATTTAGGTTTAGATTTACCAATAAAAGATGTTTTCATAATTCTACTTAAGGGAAGTACACTACTTTGCTCTCTACTATTGAAGAATTGATATATTTAGGTTTTATTAACTTGATTGTTGCTCTCTATGATGTACTTAATCTCTTATTATAGTCAAATAAAATATATTTGAAGAGTAAAATTGAATTTTTCCTACAATCTCATTTTGTCTAGAAAGACTTCAACAAAATCCTTCATTTAAAAAATTGAATCTTTCCTACATTGTTGGTTTGTTTAGAAAGAAAATATAGAACAACTATATTGCACTCTTTGAAATTTATTTTAAGAGTATAGATTGTTTTTTAACATTGCACAACTCAGTTGCAATAAGAATATTTGAGAGACAAAATCTATATTTATGTCTTGATAACTAATCTATATGTTTTAATGATGACAAATTTTGTTTTAGGAAATACTTCAAACATTGATTTCCATCTTGATTTACTATTGAATACTAATAAATACCTCTATTACATTAATGTTACTCCAAAACTTCTTGGAACATGTCTCATACCAATATAGAAAATCTAATAAAATCAAACCCTACTAAAATGAGTTCAGTAAACCATATTTATTTTGTTTTTGTAATTAAAAATATCTAATTTACCACACCATTCAATACAAAAAAAAAGAAATAAACATTATTACAATTCCCTAACTATAACATTAGTGATTTGTATCACAACAACCCATTTTATCTGGTTCATATATAACTAACAACACCTATATACATATACCTTTTATTTTATGTATATCATGAATATGATTAATTTTGAGATGATTCCTAAGTTGCAACAAAATGGACCCCTTATTTTCACTTATGACAAACTCATCAATTTCTACTGACACCCCTAAATTTGTTATTTCATATCTTACAATTTTTTAACAAACTGACTTTGACCTCTTGACTCTTGTTTACTCTTGGTTCTTGTGGTGGTGTTTAAAGGAAAATAAAATTTAATGAAACCACATGGAAATCTATAATATATATATATATTAGCCAAAGCTATATGACTATAAGAAACAATTTTTTTTTTGTAAACATGGTAATACTCTCTATATTTACTTTTCGCAAAAATTTACAGTCGAATCCTCCGATTAGTCACCTACCCGAAGGAAACCAAGTGACCATTGGTCAGCATTGTATCCACTCCAAAATTTAAATAAGTTCATCAAAACCATTTTGTCTATGCTAGCCATTACACATGTTCTTATCTTTCGCATTTCAAAAAAAAACATTCAAAAAACAAAGATAATTAAACTAATCCTCGTCAAAGGAAGCTATCTGAACTGTCTCCTTTTCTTCCGAATTCAGCGAATTCTCTCCAGAGTTCTGTGACTTCACCCCTCGGCCTGGGAGCTCTCGTCCCTACTAGAAGATTTTCCAATTTATCTCCGACAGGGTTTGCTCAATTCGGCCCAAAGCTAGATTATTCCTGTAAGTTTGTATCTAAATTGTCACCAGTTCTTTCATAATTTCCCCCCATATTGGGTCTGGTTCCTTGTTTCTTTCATGCCTGTTCAGCACTTCCCCTTCTATGTGTTCCTGGTGCAGGGTCATGGCTCGGGCTACAATGTGTTTCATTATCCAATATTGTTGCAGAGTCCTGTTAAAGAGAGATTGTTGGCCATTTGTCATACCCGAGTCCTGCAATATTTCTTCCCATTCATCCATAGGGAAGTCTCTACATCTCAGGTTATTTCTTAGATCTCTTTCCTAGCCCCATATTTGGTCTCTAACCTCCTTTGGATTTTCCTCCATGTAGGCGTCAATTATTCTCTTCATCTGCTCGTCGTTCAGTTTCCTTCCTTTTTTCTTCCCTGTGTTGCTCATTCGCTCTTATTTTTTAACATTCCTCTTGCGACACCTGGGTGCCATGTTTCTTCTTGTCTACGCCTTGGTACTCTTATACTTAGAATGCTTTGTCTGGGTTGCAGTTGCGCCCTTACCGATGGTCAGACCTATCACATAGTAAACACAATTATCAATTTTGGCCATTGGGGTTACATATTTGAATGGGGTATTTCTACCCCCCCGCCCTCCCCATCATGGTTCTCCTTTTGTAGTTTCTTTCTCTTTGATGCAATTCTAAGGCCTCTCTAATTCTTTCAGGTTCCAGGCCCACATCACTTTGACTTGCACTATGAAAGTTAGAGTTCTTTTCCTGGGTTGAGTGCTCTGCCTTTCTTTCAGGGTCACTCCTTTCTCTCCTAGGCCTTCCTACCCCTTTCCAAGGTTTGGATTTCTCTAGTCCAGAGACACCCTCATGATTTTATTTAGTTTCTCCTCTCCCTATGAGGTGCTCTTGCTTCCTTCCTCGTTTTTTCTGGGCCTTCCTTTCCCTCCTAACAGGGTTCACCTCAATAGGCTAAGTCTCTGGGCTGGAATTGCCCGATGCAGCAATTATGCTACAGGGGTCATGGATGGTTGGGTCCTCCATTTCCTTTCTCCTCCTCACATTACTTCTATGCCCTCCCTTCCCGGCCATTGCCCCCAAGGATTCTTCCCTGTCCCAAACTACCTTATCTTTATTCTTGCTTCTGAAATTCTGAGGATCATCCCTATCTATCTTCAAGCCTACTATATACTTCAAACTAAATATTTTTGCGAAGGCTGGAGAGGAAAATTTTACATACCCATCTAACTAGTTGCATTGTTCTGTCTCCTGTAGCTTTCACTTGTGCTCTGTGCGTTCTCTCTCACCACCTTCCTTCTTTTGTGTCCACATGCAAAATGCATGGTTTCCCTCTGACTCTACTCCTTTAACATCCTCTTGTCTTAATTCTACTGCTAGCTGTCCGCTTTTCCTTCCTTCCTTGGCTTGCCTTCCTTCCCACTTGCCTCAGGATGCTGCCCATCTGTCTTATCCTTCATTCTTCATTAATGTCTTTCTTCTCCCGGCTGCTCTCGCCATTTGTTTTATAACTCCGCACTGCCATTTGGCATCCACTTGTTGCCCCTTCTCGGTCTTGATGTCCTGCCCTCTTGTCTTCCACACCTTTCCATTTCTACCCCATCTCTTCTCGGGTCTGTCCTTTCTCTACCCTCTTCTGTCATCCAATTCATCTCTGTCCTTTCATCCATGCTTTGTTGTTCCGTGGGTGATCTGTTCTATCCTGCCTGCGTCCTTCTTCTCTCCCATTAGCATCAATCGAGTTCGCTATATGTTTGCTATGCCGCCTATCTTCTTTGATTTCCTGTATCATTTATTTCATTTCCTCATTCTAACTAAGCTCTTCCCCTCCTATGTCTAGTTGTTACTCTCTGTTTCGGCATCCCCAGTTTGCAAGGAGGTCCGTCGGGGCATTTCCTTTCATTTTCACATGGAACAATATGGTGTATGCAATCTTCTGTAGTTATTGTTGTAATTCTATTATTACCCATGTAGAAATTTTGAATAATTTAACACATATTCAATGGAGATTATCCTGATCATGTACTATTGCGGAAAACATACACAATACATAAGCTCCTCTACATTGATCATCAATATAGAAGCATCAATAACAATAAAACATCAAGAGCATTCACACATTAACACAGTATGTATCCCGGGGAAACCATCTCGCTAAAAACCCCAACTATCTGTATATTAATGATTGAGTCATGTAACATTACACAACATAATACTTCTCACAAGTATCTCCACCTCTGTTACACACAATACAGCTCAGATCTGATCTCCAAATCTCTTCCACTGCTTGCCTGCCTCCACTGCTCAATACCTGCATGAGAATGAATGATATTAGCTCAAGCAAACTCGTATTTACTTGGAAAAATCACGTGAGAACAAACTACAATTTCCCTTGGCCTCATTGGCATTACTCAATCCATTGCATGTGCAAATCTCATGCACAACTGATACTCACAACTCACCCTTTCACTTACCTCTAACACCTGTCTCCACTGAACTGTCCATGCATTGAGTTAACTGATGTATTCTTTAGTTGCATTATGAGTTAATAATTAGTGAATTAATTAATAACTAATTCACATAGCTCATCACTTAGTCTATTGGCCAGTTAGACTAAATACAACTAGTTCAACTAAGTCAAACTGAACACAACTCCATTAACTGCTCATCTAACTCCACAGAACTCAACCACTTGAGTTCTAACTGAAGTCCTTCATGCAATAGCTCAATCAACCCATAGGTAACCACGTGATTCCTTCAGGCAGTTGCATGTGCCACATCTATAGCTCCAACTGAAGTGCTCCAAGAGAATAAGATAAATTTTAGAGTCCAAATATTACTAAGGGCTAATAATATTTGACTGTTTCTATTTTTACCTGACAGTCTAAAAATAGACTCTGATCACACCGCTATGATCCAAAAATAGAAGTCCATCTATTTTTCCCAACATGACCAATCATCCATAAACAGGATCCTGCAACTCATAGACCATGATCCATATGTCTAAAAATAGACATAGTCTAAAAATAGACTTGCGCCAAAAATAGCCCGCGGGCCCACTTAGTGAAGGCGACTCCTTTCCACTAAGCTCCATTATCTTGTTGCATTCTCAACAAGCATTTCTTGTTGCACACTTTTCAACAACCCAAGTCGTCCTCTAGCTTTTTCTTAGCTTTTCAACTATTGTTCCCTGATGTAGTTGTTTCATTGTTTCTATTACCTACATGGAGTCACCTTCTATCTGCAGATTTTGGTACCCTTCTCTTATCGCTATCTCTAGTCCCCTGTTTAACGCGTGGTATTCTACTTTGTTGTTTGTGGCGATGCCACAGTCCATTGCATATGCCCATTTGATCTTCCCTTCCTTGTCTCTGAACATCCCTCCTATGCCAACCTCCCCTGGGTTGCCTCTAGTTGCCCCATCGAAATTTAGTTTTATGAACCCTTGTGGTGGGTTCCTGTATATTTCTTCGGCTCTTGCCTTGCCTACATCATGTTCCTTCCCTATCCTGTTTGTGTTTTTTACTTTGATTTCCAGTCGGTTCATAATGTTGGTCTCTGTTCCTTCCGTCTTCCAGTCATACTCTTTCCAGTTTTCCAGAATTATTGTTTCTCTTATGTTTTTCATGATTTGGTTCCATATTTCCCCTTTGTCTTTTTTATCTTCGTTGAATATTACCCTGTTTCATGCCTTCCAAAGGTTCCATAGGAGAAACCCAATTGACAAATTCCAAGCATGGTTCAGGATTGTGTTGCGATACAACTTGCTACTCCATTGCTCAATTGTTGTTTTTATGCTTCCTATATTCCTATCTGTAATCTTGAATAGTTGTTGGTGGTTTTGCCACAGGTTGTTACTCACATTGCAGGAGTTTGCGACGTGCTCCATGGTTTCTTCTTGGTTTTGGTACAATGCACATCGCGAGGCCCCATGCATCCCTTTCCTTCTAATTGGTCCCAAGTCAAGGCGCACCCATGCATCACTGTCCAGGTAAAAAATGCCACTTTTGGCCAAGTTTTTAACTGCCATATTCCTTTCCATTTTTTTATGTCTGAGTTTCCAACTCTTCCTACCTTTATATGGTAACCTTTTGAGATTGTAAACATGCCTTTTATGCATTCACCCCATCTTATTATATATGATCCTTCTTTAATTGCAATTTTCCTAGTTGCCAATTCTTTTTGATAAATTATCCATTGATCAGTTTCTAGGGCTTCAAGCCAGTCACTCTTTGTCTTCCATTTTATCCAGTAATTATTCTGTTCCACTACCCAATAGTTTCTTACTGCATCTTCCACTATTTGGGTTGTGTACTATTGGATTTCTTGGAGCTGAGGTTCCTGAATCATGATTTCTCTCTACTGCCATGCCTCCTACTAGAAGTCTGCTTCATCCCCTTCTCGAATTTCCCAAAAGATGTTGTCTCTTATCAAGGCTCTATTCAAACTTGCCAGGTTCTAAATGGTTGAGCCTTTCCTTTCTGATATTGTTCGAATTTTTCCTTCCGGAGTCCTTGCTATCTCAAATTTCTTTCCCCAAAGTAGTTTCCATAGGTCATTCCCTCCTTGAACCCACCTCCACCATAATTCCCCCCCCATGACTTGGTTTAATATGTAGGGGTCTCTTAGTCCTAGACCTCCCTCTTTGATAGACTTGCTTAACAATGTCCATGAAAGTAAAGCCCATTTTTTTGATTTGTTTAACCCTTGCCACAGAAATTTTTTGAAGATTTGCACCATTTTCTGGCATATGGTTTTAGGGATCACTTGACTAGCCATCTAATAGACTAGCATATCTTGAAGAACAGACTTCAAGAGTATAAGGCGTATCGAGGTGTTAAGCATTCTGAGCATCCAATTGTCCATTATTTTTTGAATTTTCCCTAGCAATCCTTTCCAATTCACTATTATGTTCTGCTGATCACTCAGTTGTACTCCTAAGTATTTTGCTGGAAACTATCCAATTTTGAACCCCATTTTTCTTTCTAGGAAGGCTTGGCTCACCCTTGGAATGTTAAAGAATAATATTTCAGTTTTCTCCTTATTCACCTCTATTTCTGATGCTTTTGTGAATTTTGTAAGGATCTCCCCTAGTTTTTTTGCTTCCTTGAGATTTTCTTGACTATACATCATTACATCATCCACGAATTGTTGATGTGTAATGGTTAAGTCATCCCCCCATAATCTCAGTCCTTTGAACTCCTCTCTGCTTACTCTTGCATTGATTAATCTACCTAAACCATCCGCTGCTAAAATGAACAGGAACGGTGAAAGTGGATCTCCCTGTCTTAGGCCATGGGAAGGTTTAAAGGTGTCTGTAGGGGTCCCATTGAGCAGGATTGACATGCTTGGTGTGGATATCATGGACATTATCCATGCTATCCATCTATAGTCAAATCCATAGGCTTGTAGATTTTTTTGAAGATATTCCCAACTGAGTTTATCATAGGATTTTGCTAAGTCAAGTTTAACCATCATTCCTTTATTTCTTGTCTTCTTTAAGGAGTGAATCACCTCTTGAGCAAAAAAAATCCCATCCACAATCTGTCTCCCTTTCACAAATCCTATTTGTTCTTTTGCTATCAATTCTGGGAGTAGAGGTTGCAATCTTTTTACCATTATGGTAGCTAGAATTTTATAGATTACATTACAAAGAGCTATTGGTCTAAAGCTATGAGGTTCTTCAGCCTGTTCTACTTTTGGTATTATTGCCAAAAAGGTGGCATTCCATGCTGGATGCATTCTTTTATTGCTTCTTGATTGTTCTACTACGCTAACAATATCTTTTTTCATAAAACTCCATGTTGCTTGAAAGAATTTTGTTGTAAATCCATCTGGGCCGGGAGCTTTATTTTTAGCCATTGTATTTACTACTTCCTCTACCTCTTTCTCGGTAATTACCCTTAGGAGAGCCAGGTTTTGTTACCTGTTTACCTTTTTTGGGATGCATTGACTTATCTTTGCTATCTCCTCTTCTCTGTTACTTTGCGGCTCTATCAGTATGTCCTTGAAATGTTGGATTAGGAGATTTTCCATTTCCTCTTTCTGGATTACCCTGTTACCTTGTTTGTTTTTTAGGGAGAAAATTCTATTTTGCTACCTACGTTGTTGCATCACTATGTGGAATAATTTTGTGTTCCTTTCTCCCTCTTTTAACCACTGTACCTTGACTTTTGATGTCATAGAATTTCCTCCTATTTTCTTCTTTCCTCCAATCTAATTAGCACCCCTCCTTCTTCCTGTGCGAGCTCCTCTATTCTCCCTTCTATTATTTTTTTTTGTATCATTTTCATTGCTATTTGGAGTTGTTCCTTGTCTTTGTGTATGTTGCCAAATTCTTCTTTGTTCCAAGTCCTAAGTTTGCTTTTCAACTCCTTAAGTCTCAATTGGAGCATGTGCATCTTATTCTTGCCTTGTATTTCCTCTTCGTTGTTCTACCACTAGTTTTCCATATTTTCTATGAGTGTTGGGTCTCTTAGCGAGAAAGATTTGTGTTGGTTTTGCTTGTTCATGGAAATTTCAAGTTTTATTGGCCAGTGGTCTGATCCTTGGCATCGTAAGATCATTGCTTCATAGAATATATCTTTCCCAAGGAAGTGTTCTGTTGCTAAGAACCTGTCCAATCTGGAGGCTATCTACTTTCTGCCTCCTCTTCTATTATTCCAGGTGTATTTTCCATTGATAGTGTTTATATCAATCAAATGTAGGGTTTTCTGGGTTTCCCTAAATCTCTCCATATCTGCGTCCTCCCATTGCAGTCCTCCTTTCTTTTCCATTGTGGTTGTGATCATATTAAAATCTCCTGCTATCACCCACAGTTTTTCTATGTGCAGGTCGCCCAGCTGAAGCAACTGTGTTAGGAAGGCCTCTCTCTCTATCGATATGTGAGGCCCATACACCACTGATACAAGGAACTAGTCTTTATGTCCTACCATTCTGAATCTCCCTGAGAGAATCTTTCTCATTCCTATCCATAAGTCAACCATTACTTCTGTTGGATTCCACAAGATTGCAATACCCCCTGCACTCCCTTTTGAATCTAATGTCATACTTTCATAAGAGGGCTTGATTTTTTTAAGAATTTCCTCCATTTTTTCCCCCGTTATTTTTGTTTCTTGAAGAAGCATAATTTGAGGTTTTTCTTTTTTGATCCTCTCTGCTAGGTACCTTTTCTTATCCTTGTTGTTAAGCCGTCTTATATTCCATGATGTAATAATCATTGGGAAGGTTGGGTTGTTTGTTGGAAGACCACTGAAAGCAGCACTACTCTTCCTGTATTGACTAGCATTTCTCCCATTACTTGAATTGATTCTTGTAGGCTCTTTCGTCCTCATTTTTCCCTCCTTTCCCTTTGTTTTGATGTTTCTAACTATTATCATGTTGTGTTCCTAACTGTTCATTCATCCCTGTAGTTTCATGCTCCCTTTTTTCTTTGTATTTTTGGAATATTTCTTTGTATAATTTTTTATCTTCTTCTGTGATAAATCTCTCGTCTAGGTTTCTCCACTTATCCAGTAGGTTTCTCAGAATTTCTTCTTCTGTTGTTGGGCATCCCCTTTATTTATGTCTACTTCCATTACTTCATTCTCCTGATGTTTCTCCTTTTATTTTCTCCCCTTTGCCTCTATTTCTCCTTTAGCTTTCTACTTGTTGCTGTTGACATCCTGATTTGTTCTACCTTCCTAATCTGGTTCCTCTTGCTATTCCATACCTCAAGTTTCTTCCTCCCCTTCTTCTGTTTGCAATATTTTGAACCTATTTGTCTCTTTTACTTTGGTTTGCTGTTCTTTTCATCGTCCTTCAGGGTTTCTTTGGTTGGTCATTTCTTGGTTTTAATTTCTTGAAACCCCTCATTGTCTTCGGTGGTTTTCCTCTATTGCTTAGTCTTTCTTTCCTCTTCCTCTGCATTTAAGGGGCATTCCTTGAAAAGGTGTCCATATTCATAACATTTTCTGCATCTAAAAGGTATGTGTTCATAGTCCAACGTCTACTACCAGACCTCCTCGTGATATTCTAGTTCGACTGCACCTGGTATAGGGTTTGCAATGTTCATATAAACACATATTCTTGCATACAAGGTATATCTTCCTCTTTTAGTTGATTCTGCTATCTTTACAAAGCTACCTATGGTATTCCATATTCCTTCAAGTATATCTGGGTCCCAGAAATCCATAGGTAATCCAAACAGTCTAACCCATACAGGTGCTACTAGGAATTTTTCTTTATCTAGATTATAGCATTCCTCCCAGTACCTCATAAATAAACTTGCATTGTTATGGAAATATGGGCCATTTTCAAAAACTTTTTCCTTGTCTTGCAGGTTTGAGAAGATTACCATAAAGAATCCTCGTGCGCCTAGCTTCCGTTCAATGTGGTCACATGGCTGCCATTTCTACTGGATCCATCTTGTTAGTTATTTCTTTGAGGGCCAGACTCTGATGAACTTGCAAATCATTGCACGGTCTTTCATATAACTTCTGTACATTTCCAGTTTGTTCATTGGAATAAGAAACCTTGGTTTCTCAGCTGTGCAGGGCAGACATTTTCCTTTACTTCTTGCTTGCCATCGGGCTCCTAGGACTGGTCCCAGTGTCCTTTGTTGAACCTCGGCTTTGATGTTGCTTGTTCCTTCTCTCATTGTTGCGTCTCTGTAGGAGGGGATCTCTCCCCTCCTAGTCTCCTCTACCATTTCTGAGTCGCCTGTCTTGTTCCTTCTCCTGCTGTTGCGTCTCTGTAGGAGGGAATCTCTCCCCTCCTAGTCTCCTCTACCATTTCTAAGCCGCTTGTTTGTTTTCGAGGTGTTCTGCGCCACCTACCTCATGGCCGCAAGGTCATTAGGGTTGCAGAGCTCCAAGAATCCGTCATTGTTTTTTTGACTATAAAAAACATTTTGATTGTATTTAAAAATTGAGATTATTTGGAATTATTTCATTTTTATTTTCTTTTTAAACATTTTAGCTTTCTTTTTAATAAGTTGTTATTTTAAATTTGATAACACATCTATTATTAGTCTTTATCAAAATTAACATTTGAAATCAAGATTATTACAAAACATGAGTAAGTATCTTATATATTGAAGTAGGTCCATTATTTTATTGAGCCTAGAGGCTCATTTTACAGCCTAGTATGATGTGTAAGGATATCCATTCATCATCAAAGTTGAAATTTTGTTCATATATGCCAAAACAAAAAAATTTAAAAATCTAAAAACTAAAACATTAAATAACTATACAAAACATTGAAATAATTTCGGCTCATAAAAAAATTTGGATCCCTCTCAGTGCATATTAGATTGGTACTTAAGATGGATCTATGCTGGTTAGTTATATAAATTACATGAATTTAATGTTAAATCTACTTTCAACTCATATTAGATTGATATTTAAGATAGATCTATACTAATTAATCATCAAAATTACATGAAATTAATATTATATCTACTTTGTATTTTCCTTTTCAAAAAGACTAGAAAAATCAAGAAAAGAACTTTTAAAATTGGATGTCAATATCTTTCGCTCCTCATAAGAGAAAGAGTTAAAAAATATGTATCCATGTGAGTTGTCCCCATGATTGTATCTTCACTGACAAATTTGGATTTGTGTGGTCTCACATTCTATTCATTTTATGTGCAGATGATGGAAGGATTAGGTTTTCTCTCAATTGACAAGTGACTTGGAATTGTACACATTGGCCTCTTGCATTGTCACTAAGCCCAAACATTATTCATTCAAATTGGACTTTGCCAAATTGGGCTATCTTTGAATAGTTTTGGATGAGATGTATTAGACTTTCGAAATGATGGACGAGCTCGAACTCTTCAGTTTTAGAACATAGTTCTCCTTAATGTGAACATCACCGAAACATATATATCTTTGCATATTGGATCGCTATTTTCCTAATAGAAACTAATTTCAATATTTTCGCTACATCGGATGTTGATTTTGATGAGGTTTGGCAATATAGTTTTTCGAATTTTTTTAAATGTTTTCATGACACAATATATATTTGTATACCAATTCAGATAAAAACTTTGAACTTTGAGTTTTCAAACTAATTAATTTGTTGTAAATAAAAATGGGTGTAATTAGTTAGTGTTTTTGAAATATTGTGATTTGCTTTAATGTATAAAGATAACCATCGACAAAATTTTCATCATGCATTTTTTAAATTATTAATAATTTAACAAAATTTTAACTATGGATTTCTTTAAATTACTAATAATTTGATGCCTATGTAAAATAAAGTTTAATTAGCTACAAATAATTGACATCTCATATCTTCTAAAAATTATGCAAACACAACCTTGTCAACAAATACATGGCTAGCCTCATTGTTGTTACAAATTTAAATAGCATGGCAACAAATTTGTAGCCTCTCTTTGGCACTTTTAGCTAAATTCATTGTAACTTGTAATTTTGAAAATGATTGTCATATATGGCATGGACATATACCAACCACTTTTATGATTGAGATAGTAAATGTAAATATATAAGTTATATTAATATAAATATTGATACAAATAAATATAATATAGCTTTTATATTAAACTATTTTATTTCTATGAACGTATTACAAAAGCACTAATATTATAAACCCATTTACATATTTATATTTCTATACAAATTTTCTTATACATTTTAGCATAATTCATAAAAGAGTTTCACCTCTACTATATCCGATAAAAGATTTGCCAGAAACCTAAGATTTCATGAAGTTTACAAAAGCTAAGCTTTAAAGCTTAGAAGACCAAATTGTCATTTAAATGGTGTGTTGTGATAGATGAAAATATCTACTACCTTCCAAATTTTCAGCTCATATGACATGCCGACCTAACTATGTCTAAACGATATTTTCAAAGCATTCCCTATATTATTATGTTCTATAGATGAGACATGTAACAGTTAAAAAGTATGTAACAAGCCAAACTGTTCAACTTACAACATTAAATTTTGTCTATTATAATTTTCATCCAGTTACAAGTTTCAAGGCTTTTATGGGGCAACCATACAAAAGATTTTCTATTGAAATTTCATTATGCAAGAGAATATAAAACCTTACTCTCTCCCAAATTTCTAAGTGTTTTTTTTTATATAGTTAGGGTGGATATAAATGTCTTTACTTATAATCAATTTATGACATATAAACTTTATTCAATTTTTTATATAATTTTTGTTTTTTTAAGTATGGTATTACATTCTTATTATGTTTAATACATTATTGGGACAAGGAATTGAACACATAACTTCATATTGAAGAATATCAGAATATTGATCTGCCTTTATCCAAAATCCCATAAAAATACAGTTTATTTATTTTTTAAATGACAATGTTATATAATGAGAATGTTATAATGAGTGTTAAGTACACTATTCAAAAATCATGAGAAATTAGTCAGTGAAGACTAGAAAATAGTCATAAATGAATGACTTACATAATGGAATTGAATCCCAAAAAAATGATATCTAATATAATGCAAGTGATCAAAACTCCTCCATACTTAAATTCTAATCATTTAAAACTTTTAGTAGTTGTTGAACATACCTGTAAATTGGAAGGCGAAGGCATTGTAGGCAGCAAGAACTGAAGTCAAGTAAGCAATAATATGCAAATGTCAAAGCCACCATGGTTGAGTAAGCAATAATATGCAGATGTCGAAGCCACCATTGTTGAGTTTAGTTTCAAATCTGGACACAATACATTCCCAAACCTAAAAATGGCTCCAACCTAAAAATTGCTCAAACATTCCTGTATATATAAGCAATTAAGATTACAAAACATTCCTGTATATATAAGCAATTCAGATTACAAAACCGACTTGCTCCCTATTGCTTGTGATCCTCATCCCCTGTCAGTTCACCCATCTATAATAAGTGGCGATGTACATAAACAAGACTTTCCATCAAATGCAGCATAGGTGTAACCAGTGGTGTCATTTCAATTTAATTCACGAAGCAACTGCCATTAGATTTGTTTTACAACATGCCAAGTTCACGATGGGTTGCATTATGTTGTGATAGATGGAATTTGGAAGTCACTTTCAAGTTTCAACCATCATTTTGAAGTTAAACCTAAAGCAAATGTCATTATTTGCCCTGTCTTCTCGGTGGGGAGTTAATGATTTTGGCGTGGAAATTTAATTTCAAACCAATTTATTTGATGTGAATGGGCATTACCCACCTGGTTATACTTGCAACAATAAATAAATACAGGTACAGGTTGTGTCTTACTGGCTTTGATTAGTTTGCTACCAGTATCACTCAATGATTAATGAAATTAGTTGTTAATGAGATCAATCATCGGTCAAAATAGAGATTACTGTACTATTTGGAGAATCTGAAATTTGCACTCGAACTTAAATAGAATCAGTTGAAAGCGGTTCAAAAGTCAAATAGTTCAGCAGCCATAAGCCATTCTTTTGGTTTTTGCATTCTATGTGTTCTGTTCAGTCAGAGCATTTTACAAGTCCAATCATTTTCCTTCCAGTGCTAATATTAATGGTATAAGAACAACTTATGTTATTGTTCAGTGAGGTTTGGTTGAGTAGAGGTGTATTTTATAAAAGTACGCAGGAGATGTGTAACTATATCAAATTTCTAATAAAATAATAATAAAATTTAAAAAATAATGTTTATTCAACCCAAAAATAAAAATAATTTTAAAGATATAAATATTTCCACATCAATACTTTTAATACATACTCTTCTTTATGATTACTTTTTTCCCTGATATTTTTGTTCTCCCCATTGCCATAATATATCACCATCCAACCTTCAAATCAATTAAGGAAGATCTCCGTGAATTAAATATAATTGCAACTCATTGACTGTTGTCGGGTGTTTTCAAAGCAACGTGATTTTTTCGTTTTATACTACGGTATGTTACATTAAATTGAATTTACATGTTAAATGGAAAAATGATTTCATTATATATATGAGATATTAATATTATCAAAATTTTAAATATTTTTTAGGATAATGTTTATATTAACAATTAGTTGTCAGTTTCAACTTTTTTTACCCGATTTAAATTTAATATTGTATAAAATTAAAACCACACAAATCATCTAATCTACACTTTCTTATATATAATTTAATTAGATATAAATACAACTTCACTCTAGACCCTGAGGCTGGTGTTTACCTGGAGTTTTGTAAAGGCATGATTAAATATATAAATAAGACTCGATTCCATAGGAAAAAATGACACATGCCATGAAGACTTGTATGATGAATGATTAGATATACCAATAAGATTAAATTTGAGAGACAAAAATGACAATCTTTTACCTAATACAAAATTTTTAGCTGACATTTTGTTAGACAATCGTTAGGCTGACCCCTCAAACTATGGGTTGAGTTGCAAGGACGAATTCACTTTCACATGCAATGACCAGTTATGTGCTTTTCTTGGGTCCATTTTATTAGTCCATGTCAAAATGTAGAAACATACTCCACACACTCGAGAATTTCCTATGGAATAAACTCTGATGGGGTTAAACGCCCCCATATAGTAAATTGCAATATGTGCAATCTAATAATGGGAGGGATGGGGATTATTAGCCAATACCATACTTTAAACAAATTCAATGTCTCCAAAATGGATCATCTCGAGTATTAGTGGAACTAAATCATGGATAGTGATATTTTAAATATTACATCACCTATATTCTCCCCTATAGGAAAAGTTTTCCAAGAAAATCCTAAATCTACAAAGCTTTTTGGTTACCTTTGCTGGAGGTGAGTTTTGAATTTTTGAAGTTTTGAAGTTGTGGAGGAAAAGATCAAATTTAAACAAAGTATGAGCTCAAAATATCTGCCAATAAATCATGATAAATCGTAGAATATCTTAGGGTAATTAGTTTTCACCATAAAATATCTTAAATAGTTTTGCTAATGTAATCATGTATAAATCAGAGTGAGTCGATTCAACTAGGGATTCATTATTTTACTTGTTTTGGAAGAGCTCTTGGTTGGGGTTTAGGTTTGTTAGGGTTTTTGAAGCTCTGTATTGTTGTCTCAAGCTGTGTAACAAGAAATTAGCCTAGGGAATTGTTGAAAGTGCTAGACCCGCCAACATGTCAAGGGGATCTCCCCGGAAAGAAGTCCTAATTAGACCTCAAAAAGTTTGGTGTAGGAGTCCGAGCAGTGGGTTGTATGATAATTCCTTGACTGTGATTTCGCACAAAGGCAAGTAAGATAACTCTGTTGGTAGCAAGGGTGTGACAGCTGCAGTGAGTCAAGGAAGGTGCATGAGATTCCCCTTTGTGACACTTCAACTACCCTCATGAATCTTCACCTACTCTATGATTATTACATCCAACTATTGACACTTGACTTACACTTGACATGACTTAACATTACAATGCACATGTACCCATGTGAAACAAAATGGGCTGAGCAAGCCATGCTAGACATCACTCTAACTTAGACAACCATGGAAGTCCAACTCCTCAACATCCTCATGTTGATCAACAGTAACATATTGATGCCAAGATCAATAGTCCTTAATGGCGTCCATGTGCTCCGTGGTGACATCTATCTGAAACTTGACTCTTGCCTCCATAGCATTTGGGTACAGTGCTCGGGCTCCTATGTCCAACTCATTTGAAAGCATACGCATCATTGTCATCAATGTGGCCGGAACATCTACATACTTATGCATGATGTCTCCACTGATGGGCAAGTCTAGGCTCGTGGCAATGCGCATCAACTCGTCGAAGTACAAGTCAAGCTCGAGTCGGACATGTTTCTTAATCTTTGCCTGGGTGAGAGTCCCAATAGATGGGATCACATGTATGCACACCATAACATCCATACTCTTGAATACTCATGAATGGAAAGCTTGTATACTAGTGATGAACTGCGGGAGCTCTTCATAGTTCTAGATTTGACTCTGGATACGTGCCTTCAACTTGATCACATTGGCCCTCATCATATTAGGCAAGCGAAGTGGTGCTCCCTTGTACTCCATCGTCCATGTTTGCATGTCATCAATAGCAGCATGCAAGTTCATCAAGATACATTCTTTTCTAGCACATTGTTGTTGCCATACAATGACATGGACAACTTCCTTATGCATGGTACCAAACTTGGAATACAATGCTCACATAATTGTGTCAAGGGACAATACTTCATCTAGTATTGCCTTCTTTAGTTCAGCACAGGCAGACATTTTCACCAAGCCTCCTCCTTGCTTGGTCATTTGTAGTTCCTTTGCCATTTGCTCATTCTCAGCTATTAGATAGCAAATATTTGAGCTAGTGGCTTCGACATGCACTCTGGTTGCATCGGCCAAGGAAGTTGGATGTTTGCACACATCAGTCATGATCACTTGTTCCTCAACTTGCGCAGGATACATATGATCCCCCAGAGTTGACACTCTGCGAGACTGCACAACTCTATGTTGGGATTTGTCGAATGAGATGTTGTGCATCTCTTCTTCCTACTGATCACCAAGGATCTCAGTGCCTCCTTGGTCATTCGAGAATTGCTCATCATCTGGATCCATTGAAGCCAGTGAGTTGACCTCTTTGTGGTGAGGCATAAGGTCAGTTTCCTGTTCCAACTCTTGTTGCTCCATTTCTACATCCAACTATTGAATTTCTTGTTCTATCTCATTAGTGATGTATTTCCCCTATGATGGTTCACCCTATTCGCCTGATGCTAGCTGTTTCAATGAATCAACTACTTGTATGGGTGCTACTTCGTCTGTTTGCACATGTTGCGCCAGTTGATGTATCTGTTGTTGTTGTGCTTCCCTCTCCTCTTTTCACAACTCTTGTTCCTTTCGGAGTTGCTCCCTCAGCTCATGCAACTCCTTCTCTGCTTCTTACATTCTCTTCTTATCCATCTACCTTCACATGATTTGCTTGTTGCGTTGGTGCCTCTTTTCCTCTATAGCCATAGTTGCTTTCTCTACAAGTGGATCTGCTCGAAACTTACAACTTTGCTCCTCCTCCATGTGATCAACAATCTTCCTCTTACATTTGGCAGGCACTCGTATGCTTGCCTCTGCTGCCATTGTTGCTACTAGTGTTGTTGGTGCCCTCCGTGATGCTACTTCATGTTGCTTCGCTAACCACTCCACAGTGAAACCGACCTTTTCATTGGGTCTGGAGAAGCTGTAGCAATATCTCCATGGGTCCTCCTCGACCCAATGAAACACCCCATGTATCCAATTGAACTGAACTCTCGTGTAGTGATCTTTCACAATAATGTGGGTCATACAGATTGTAGCTTCAAAGGTCGAGTGGGTACTTCTTCATATGTTCTTCTTCGACATCTGCTTGCTTGATACTCTGGAGCTCATATAACTCAATCTGCAACAGAAGAGTGAGCTAAGGTGCCTTCTTCTTCCAATGTAGTCTAGCTATCAATCCTACCGAGATGTGGTATGCTACTTCCTACATGAAAAGTACATCCAAGGCAAATTCGGTAGAACATGCAGAGGCTTCTCCATGCTAAACATTTAGATGAAGGTGCCGGACGATGAGGCATACCAATCAGCAATGTTTAATAATGCCTCCATTTATTCCTTTAACATGCAGGGTGGATCTTGTTCAAATATCATCTTGTACAAAGGGGTGACAAAATGATCAGACAGTCATGTGATTACTCCTCTGAAGCTGCATTTGGACAACAACTTGAAATATGTGCTCATAGAAGTCTCCATCGGTGACCATGCCCACTCCAAACTCGGGAACTCCTGTCGGGCACACACCACATCTAAGATGTAGGCGGATATGTAAATCTATGCATGCATACCACTGGGTGACTGTTGAGCCTTCATTACTTGTTCCTTCAGCTGATGAGCCAATATGTCGGATGAGTTACATGGTTTTCCTTCTCTAGCCACTTGATCCAATGTGATCACCCAACTCTGTGGAAAGGTTTCCGTGCTTTCTTGGCCATACAGTCGACAAGCAAATATGACCAAGTATTGGTATGCCTTCCTTAGTATCTTTGTCTTGTAGATCTAGTTGGGTGTCAACCTGAATCGAGCCAACTCCTTTACCCAGTTCTTTAGAATGTCTCTGGAGTTAGCACTGTTGTTGGGTAAGTTAAATGGAGTCTTCATGACAGTCACGTGCTTGGAAATATTATACATCTCATCGTAATCTCGTGCCCAGAAGGTTGCAAGCTTCGTGCCACTAACACTACTCAAGGTCATCATCTCGGGATCAGTGTGAGAGATGATCCAGTGTATTATGTTTGTGCATGGGAATGCAGGGTATCTGCATGCAATCCGGTACAAGTCAGACTTGTGAATATTCACATACACCTGACAGTATTCGATGACTTCCTCAAAAGTGCCAACAAATGCTTCATTGACCTCTTTCCACTTCAGTTTGATGTCCCTGTCTAGATACAACTTTATCTCTTCATAGATTGGTAAATTAAAGGACACTCGCTCAAGTGTTGCTCTAGCTGCATTTCCATCAGTGTCCTGTGATCCTGTTCTCTTGGAAGCCATTGCTCCGGTACTGCTAAGAGACGGATGAACACCTGAAAGATCTAGAGACAAGTAACATGCATGGCAAGAAATCTATTATCAAAAACCAAAGAAAATTTGCAGAATGACACAACACATACCTAGGAAACTGATGGGAAATATTGCGCAACTTCTTCTAGGAGGTTAGGTGACTGGCTACTAGAACTAAAATAAAGGCAGTCTAGGTTCTCTGGGAGGCAAGACTCGCTACTGGGATTGCACAATGTGCAATTCTAGCTGGGAGTGGTAGTCACGACAGCCTCAGGGACTGCATTGCGCAATTTTCTGGGCCAGCAGTCACTATACCTCAGAAATGCGCAAAATAGTCTTGGAGGATAGTGTTGGGTAGAAATGTGCATTTCTAGAGAGGAATGCAGAGCCTTCCTTCTCTAGATTGCGCAATGCTATCTTAGTGAAGGCAGAGTCCGAGCCATGGTTAGCCCGACTCACCGACGAGCAACTGAAACAAAATATGACAGTGAATTCATGGTGACACTAAGTGAAAGCAGAAGTGATTGACAGTGCATGAAAACATGAATGGAATATTTAGTAAACAAATTAACATGCATGCGAGTGACGCAAGTCACTGAATCGGCAGCCATTCGTGCAAAATAGTTTCATGCATGCAACAACAATGAGATAACAACAAAAACTGAAATAGAGCTAGGACAATCAAGCAAACAACACTCACACAACCAAATAAACAAAAAGCAACAACAATGTTGGAAAAGACAAATTGAGATTGCTTACTTGTGAATAGTTGAGTCGAATGTGTCAAATAGTCCTAGATGTGTTATGGGATGTCAGAGCTCCAAGATCAATGTGAAAGAATGAGCTCTAATGCGACAAACAAATAAGTTTGGGCTCATGACGCACATGCCACAAATCAAGGAAAAAGCAACACTTGGAGGCAAGTTTCTAAATGAACTTTGCATTTAACCTCTAACTGCTAAAAATAGCTCCCTGAATCCTAGGATGCCTTTTGCTATTCCAGGAAAAAGCAATCCATGCATGCAAGTCAAGTTTCCTTGCTCTCGGGTGGAACTGGTCAACCAGACTCCTCATGC
The DNA here is from genome assembly GCA_000404065.3 of Pinus taeda. Taxonomy (NCBI): domain Eukaryota; kingdom Viridiplantae; phylum Streptophyta; class Pinopsida; order Pinales; family Pinaceae; genus Pinus; species Pinus taeda. The sequence goes on from APFE030962088.1 coordinate 97,323, forward strand.
ATGCAGTTGCTCAACTACTTGAAGGGAATCCGCACTTTTTGCTAGGAGTTGGACTAGATGCCCAAGAGATTTGCGTAATTTCTGGCTAAAGCAACTAACTGCTGCCCAGATTTGTGCAAATTTTGGGCTAAGCATCCCTGCTGGGGAAAATTACGTAATTTTCACTAGGAGTGTTGACTGGAAGAATTGCGCAATTTTGGAACCCATGAGTCTACCAAACATGATTGCACAATTTCTAGAGGGAAGGTTGGTTGCCCTTCGGAGATGTGCAATTTCTTGGGCGAGCTGCTCAACCTACAACTAGACCAAGTCCGAGTGATCAGTCTGTGAGGGGAATACATCAAGTTGTGATCGACGGGTTTCCTTTGTGCAAGAAAAACACTAAAGCTTGTGTACTTAATGAAGCAAGACAAGGTTCTATGAAAGGTTGGTAGGGAGGCTCCAAAGTGAATCTAAGGAAAAATTTTGAGCTTGGTTGTAGTTGCTACAACACTTGGCGACACACTGGTAGAACTCTAGCTCTCTGAATGGACCTTGTTCGTGAAAAGAAAGTCTAAGACCTCTGGAAGTATTGTTCAATTCTCAGCTCATCTTGGTTTCACCACACTAGCTTGATTGTAAGATGTAGCATCTACCAAACTCTTGGTCTATTGACACACATTCCAAGCCAAGGAAACACGGTTGTTTTGATTGGGGTTGGGGGGTATATTGGTGCACAAGTAGTATAGTCGTCAAAGTCTTAGTTTCATCTCTGGTGTTCCTCTGCTGCCAGTAGGCCTCGACAGTACCCTGACAAATTCACATAGGAACACAAGCATGGCTCCGCTACCAGCGAGCTTGGTCAATACTTGTTGGGAACAGGATCCCCCAAGGATAGTTTTGGGGATAAAAGCCCATGTTTTGGGTCAAATTTTGTAATAAAGTTGTAAAGTCTCCATATTTCGTGGTCGCGGAGCACGAAGGCGTCATGAGTCATAAAGGGTTGTCCGCGCTTATTTTGTAAAGTGTAAAGTCAATTGTAAATATCTACCCATGGTCCGCGGACCATGGGAGTGTATAAAAAGAGCTAAGTAAGTAAGCTCTAAGTAGTGATAAGTCTTAAGCGATAAGGAGGAAGTCTTTAGAGAAGTCTAAGTTTCGTGTCTTAGCGTAGGTAGAGGCTCTACAGATGAGTGCACAAAGGCCTAGGGTGGAAGTCCACAGCTGAGTGTGTGGACCCCTATAGCTATGTGCGCAGGGTGAATAGAGTTTATAATCATCTGAAGATATCAATAAAGAGAAGAATTCTATAAATTCTATGTCTTTGATTCTTGTTAATGCATTTGGTTATATTGTGTTTTGGGTCTAATATATAATGTTCATGTGATGTGTGAATGTATGTGACTATATTAGTTGATCAAACGCAAGTAAGAATATCTATCTACATGGCGCTAATTGTGAACATTTAATAAGATAAGTAAGACACTTGGAATCTACACAATACGTTGTCCCAATAGCACGAAAGTACCTGAACCATAGGTTAGGGCTGCGTGAAGGTCAATAGTATCCCTTCACAGAGGTAGCAAAGGGCAGAATAAAGGGCTAGACTGACAGAGCCCTAGAACTTGGTGACCTATGAGAAAGTAGGAACCAAAGGTATAACCCAACATCACGACCATCTTAGGGTGTAGAAACTTGGTTCCCTCACCCCCCCATACTGCTTCGGGTGAGACTTCGATCCGCACTCCACGGGTTGATGCCGAAAGGGCCAATAATGTAGGGATTTGTTTAGCTAACTAACGTTGAACCTGGGTTAGGCCCCACGTAGCCAACAAATGGTTTCATTGCTAGGACCAGAATCTACATAAGATATGTGTGATGTCATATCATTGGAATCCAACTAAGAAAGATTTCAGAGACTGGTTCGATAGGAAGATCCATGAATTTGTGGCACAGGAGAACATAAGTTTATGACTGACAAAGGAATAGTAGCTAGACAGATGCCTATATACAAAGATTCATGATATCTTTTTATGTTCCTTTCCAATTGAACTATACGAGTGGATTGTGAAGATAGTGGATAGCCAAGGAAGGTGGAGACTTGAAGGTCCTATTGTTTGGACCCCATAGTTAGTACAAAGACTGGAAACCTGTGAGGATAAGATCACCCCCACTGTCGATCATTGGCTTGATTGCATCATAGGAGGATTTGTGACTGAATTCGCGGTCGATACCTCAATTAGCTAGAGCGAGGCTAAGCGACGTTTTTCAAAGGTTCGTGAGGTAAGTACTTGAAGTCTTTGACTACCTGGATTAAGATGTTATTGTGCAAAAAACAGGTTATGCAGCTACATTGATGTTCAGAGCTACACGAAGTGGAAAGACTTACAAGAACGAAGGGAGAAAGGGTCTTGAATATAGTCCATTGATTTCACCTCCGCCACGTGACGAAGAGGGAGTAGCGTAGGCTTCTTCGCGAAGTGAAATTCAGTTAATAAGAAAAGGATTCCCATGACTACCACCTCCAACTTCATCTGTGACTTCACCCATACCACCGCCACCTCCACCTCAGTTCAACATGGAAAATTCAGTGAAGTTGCCTTTGTTTAAAGGCTTGGGAAAAGAGGACCATAACCAGTTTTAGTTCGTTGTGAAATTTGTGTGGGAATCTCAGGGCGTTACAGATGATCACATGAAGAAGGCAACACTAGTTAGTGCTCTGCAGAACCACGCACTAACCTAGTATATTAAGCACTCTAATGAAAACCTAAATGTTGGAGTGGCAAATATATAGACTGCACTAAATAAATAATTCAGTGGGCCTAAATCTGAGGCGCAGTCAATTGTGGGGTTCAAGGAAATCGCGATGAAACCAGGTGAGACACCTTGGGAATTTGATCAAAGGTTGAAATGTAAAATCTGCGAAGCTAATATGAACTTAACAAATGGACATCACCACGAGTGGTTCGTGGCTTCGCTCCTACCACACCTAAGGGTTGCGCTGTCACAACAAAAGATTATGACTCAGGGAGAGGCCTTGGAGATTGGAATGAGACTGCATGAAACATCGATGCAAGATCTAAATCTAGGGGTACACTAGATCCATGCGTAGTTGAAAAATCTTTGCCTTGAGATGCAAAGTTTGAAGCAAAATAGAACAGTTCAACTGGAGGTGTGTGAAGAGGTATGGTGCTTGAGATGTAAAGTTCAGGGGCATGACAAAGACCATTTCTTGATCTTTGCGAACTATATCGTAGGAGGTGGACCGATGCCTTTGAGGCCAGAATCTCAAGTAGGACCAAGTGTGGGGCTTGCGTTATGGTGCACTATATGTCAGGTAGTAGGAAAACATGCGATATATAACTTTCATTTGCTGCAGAAGTTTGTACAAACACCTTAAAAATTGTTCTACAACTTTTGTAGGTTGGTAGGGCACGATGAGTGCAACTGCAGAAGTTATCAATTAATGATGGAAATAACACCCGCCTATAGGGTTCAGGTAGAAACACGACCCCCTGACTAAAGCGCAGGGATGGCGTGAATAGGCTTTCAAGGGCGCGGACAAGGGTGAGGCAGAGGACAAGAGTGAAACTAATTTTCTACAATTGCGGAGGAACAGGATATTATGCCCACAAATGCACTAACCCTATGTGACTGTCATGCAAACATTGTACTTAGTTTGATAATGAGACAGAAGATTGTCCAACGGTGATAGCAAGGATACGCAACAAAGGGGAGTTACCAACTCATCTGACTCAAAACTTGTAGATGATGAGGTTTGAGCCTCGCGAAGAGGATCCGAATGTGAATATGGTGCTTGTTATGCGGAAAGAGTTATTTTTGCTGACAAAACTAACCTCCCTAGGAGTCTAAGACTCTCTAGTGACAAACAAGACAATTAAGAGCAATCCTTCTCTAAACATACATTATTCTATGAGAAACCAAGTGTTTTTCGATCCTACCTCAAGTCCAACGCTTGTTGCAGCAATCCAGCCTCGTCGATCCAGATGAGCTCCTCCTTCACTTTGAAACCTGCATACACTAACAATCAAACGATTACATAACACCTGAATATTCCATAAAACAAAGCATATTCAACATATAGACCAAGGAGTATATGAAACAATTCATTAACAACAAATCATTGAGAAGAATGGACTTATTTGTATTAAGGAAACAAAAAAGAAACCATTACAACCTGAGCCTTGGTGTTGTGCAAGTTCCTCCCAGGGTCCAGCAAGAGTTTTCCTCTACTTTGACAAGCTCACCCACTTCCAAATGAAACAAGAAAGGATGGTAATCTCTCCTCACAAGCTTACAATGGAAGTCCTAATTCCAGCAGCATCTACCCTTTGGAATGTTCAGCTTTCAACCTCCCCTCCCTTGGCCCAATGCCTGTATTTATAGTGTTCTAGAGGAAGTTATTCAGTTCCAACATCAATGGGATACTCCCTCTTTTGGATGGGGTAGCTCCTCTCTTGATGGGATAAGTTCCTCTATCATAGGGATGCATGAACCATCTGGAGGCGCTCAATACACGTCAAACACTCTTCTAGAAGGCTCTAGAAGTGACCACAAGTAACTTTTTTAAGATGAAACTCGCGCCTTTTGACCTTTACAGGGGTACGCACCCATCCCTTGACTTACAGAGCGTACAAGTACACAGGTACAATGAGCCTGGGATGCGTACACGCAGGCAAGGTAGAGAGAACCTGCGTACCCAGAGATAAACATGTTTTTAATGACTTTCTCTCTTCTTGAAGCTTGACATGAAGAGCAGAGGTATAAGGCTTGACAAGGAGAATAATATGACTATTGATGGAGCCATATTAACTGCAGATAGTCATGGTGACAAATTTCAGTGTAACAGATTGCCCCCTAAAGTGCGAAGCCTGTAATAGATAAGTTTTATAATCTAGGAAGGGTGAAGTACTTTATCATTTCAAGGATTATCTCGTGGAGAGCCTAGTTAGAACCTGCAATTTTCAACACAAAATACATGTATGAGATTATATCATCGCCGAGGTAGGCATTCCCATACTCAGATCAAAACTTTAACTAACAGACTAACTATTCTGATACAGGAATGATTTCATAATACATCATAATCATAGACTCGTGTAGACACGGTATGGACGTAGCCATCTGTTTATGGTTGGTCTACAACATAATGAATACAAAACTCCTCGCAGCCTGGATGGTGGAAACTAGATCCAAGGTCTTCATCTGAGATTTGGAATGGTAAATTCCAGTTTGGTCCTCGAAGGACTGGGGCTGTTGATACAAGCTTCTTTAATTCCTTAAAAGCATGGTCGCATTTTTATGTCCACAAGAAATCAACACTACCAGTTAGAGCATATAGAGGTGCAGCAATATGTGAGTAATGTTCTATAAATCGTCTGTAATACCCAGAAAATCCAAGAAAACAACGTACCTCTGTTTGAGTAGTGGGGGTAGGGATAAGCAAAAGAATTTGGATTTTGGCCGGGTCTACCTGGATGCCAGCTGCTGAAACATAATGCCCTAGAATGAGCCCTTCTGTCATCATCATATAACATTTTTCGTGGCTTAGACAAAGCCTGGTAGCGATACAACGTTGTAGGACTTTTTCCAGAGTATCTAAAGCTGGATCAAAATCATCTCCATATGGTGTAAAGTCATCCATGTACACCTCAAGTCCATCATTTATTAAATCTGCAAAGATGCTAAGGATAGCCCTTTGGAATGTAGCAGGAGCATTACATAGTCTGAAGGGTAGAAC
>APFE030962088.1:119016-155676 GCA_000404065.3 Pinus taeda
CTCCTCAACAATAATTTGAGGTTTACCGTTTGTAATACGTGCGTGTCTGGCGTCGTTCCCAATGAGGGAGGATTGATCCCCTCACTTGTTCGGACACGAGCTCGTGCTTCTCCTTTAAGAGGAGCTTTCCCAGAATATAAATGTAACAGCTGGATTTATTCTATCACAAGATAAGCTACTTGTTTGGTTTAATATTCTTGGAGAGTTAATTACTCACCTACTCCAAGACACTAGCCTGATCTATGTTGGTGCTTCAGAGCCCTAGAAAAATAAAAAATTCTAAGTTAATTTTACTTTAAGCGTTGATTTTAATGGCTGTTCTTTAAGACAAAGGTGATGGAGATGAAACTTGGTGGTGTATAGACTCGACTCCAATTCTCTAAAAAGATGCACCTAAGATGATTACACTACTTTTCTTTTCAATGAATCCTCTAATTAAGAGAGTTGAGAGAATGCAATCTTTTGATAAAAACAACTTTCTTAATAGACAATCAAAGAAACAATCTCTTTATCTTTCCAAAGCGCACAAAACATGACCACTCATTACTTCACGAAAAATTCCTTTCTCTTTCAAAACTTCAAATGCTACTCTAAAACAAACTTTGCAAAGGAGATCTTTTTATATTTTCCTATTTAATAAAGCATGTAAAACTAATCTAATCCAAAGCAATTTCAAGATCTATAAAAATCTATGAAAAACTCACTTAAAAAACAAATCAAAGGAAATTTACCTAAAAGTAAATCTAAGAAGCAAAAGCCTACTAAGATGATTCCGGATGTTTTACTTGGAAACAATCAAACCAAGGACTAGTTCATGCAGAATCACAAACTAATCAAAACAAAAAATCAAACTCTTTTTGTTCTTTTTGAAAATGAAATTCACAACTTAAATGAACAAGCTATATTGAAATTTTGCAAAGAGGCAACACAAAGGTAGGTCGCTCACGTGGGTAGACTTTACGACTAGTCCGACTCCTAAGAAGACTGACAAAACCAGAGATATCTAAGGCTTCGCAACTTCTAAACCCAAAGTCACTACAGGACCAACATAAAAATCAAAACCCTAAGGCTAAAATCTCAATGAATTTCACTAAAACTTTCAACATTAATGGAACAAGTGCAGGTGAAGATTTTTGACAGACAACCAGTGGATCTAGGCAGTGAAGACTAAGAAAAACAAAATCTAAAGGGAAGAAATGGATAAAATTGGAATTTTCTCAATTTTAACAGGGTACGCAGGCAGGCTGTTTAACCAGGTGCGTCTACGTTCAGTGTACAAAGATACAGTGCGTACAAGTACACACTGTGTCTAACGTAGAGGGTGCGTACTACTGTAAAATGAAGAAAAACTAAATTTTGACTAGACTCTAAGCTAATCCACCCAAAAACACAGTCAAGCAATCAAAAAACAAAAGAAACAAGACTCTTTTCAGATCAAAGTAATACTCAAAGGAAAACTCAATCACATCAATGGATTCCCCAGCGGAGTCGCCAATTTGTCATGCAGAAAGAGTTATTTTTGCTGACAAAACTAACCTCCCTAGGAGTCTAAGACTCTCTAGTGACAAACAAGACAATTAAGAGCAATCCTTCTCTAAACATACATTATTCAATGAGAAACCAAGTGTTTTTCGATCCTACCTCAAGTCCAACGCTCGTTGTAGCAGTCCAGCCTCGCTGATCGGGATGAGCTCCTCCTTCACTTTGAAACCTGCATACAGTAACAATCAAACGATTACATAACACCTGAATATTCCATAAAACAAAGCATATTCAACATATAGACCAAGGAGTATATGAAACAATTCATTAACAACAAATCATTGAGAAGAATGGACTTATTTGTATTAAGGAAACAAAAAAGAAACATTACAACCTGAGCCTTGGTGTTGTGCAAGTTCCTCCCAGGGTCCAGCAAGAGTTTTCCTCTACTTTGACAAGCTCACCCACTTCCAAATGAACAAGAAAGGATGGTAATCTCTCCTCACAAGCTTACAATGGAAGTCCTAACTCCAGCAGCATCTACCCTTTGGAATGTTCAGCTTTCAACCTCCCCTCCTCTAGCCCAAGACCTGTATTTATAGTGTTCTAGAGGAAGTTATTCAGTTCCAACATCAATGGGATACTCCCTCTTTTGGATGGGGTAGCTCCTCTCTTGATGGGATAAGTTCCTCTATCATAGGGATGCATGAACCATCTGGAGGCGCTCAATAAATGTCAAACACTCTTCTAGAAGGCTCTAGAAGTGACCACAAGTAACTTTTTAAAGATGAAACTCGCGCCTTTTGACCTTTACAGGGGTACGCACCCATCCCTTGACTTACAGAGCGTACAAGTACGCAGGTACAATGAGCTTGGGATGCGTACACGCAGGCAAGGTAGAGAGAACCTGCGTACCCAGAGATAAACATGTCTTTTAATGACTTTCTCTCTTCTTGAAGTTTGACATGAAGAGCAGAGGTATAAGGCTTGACAAGGAGGATAATATGACTATTGATTGAGCCATATTAACTGCAGATAGTCATGGTGACAAATTTCAGTGTAACAGTGCTTCAAAGTGGAATTGCAATAGGGGATGATAAGGGGAAACAACCTAAAGACAGCTCGTGGGTTCGCAAAGCTCTAATGAAGGAGGTTGAATTTAATTTGGAGTGTTCATGTGAAATGTTCATGGAAGAAAAGAAGAGCTTTGTTGAGGCCTCCACCTTAGGGAGCAAGGATAAGCCTGATCAGGAAATGGACCCTTCTATGCTTATGGCATTTCTAGAGACCTGCATGAAGTTTTTGCGTGATAGAAAGGTTGTGAAGGGCTTACAGGAGCTTATAAGCAGATGCACCAGAAACACTCTGGGTGAACTACGCGTGGTATGAAAGATTAGTAAGCATAAAGCAAGGACATGGTGAGAAATGAGACCGACCGTGTAGATAGGAGAATATGAAATGGATCAGGTTATTTTGGATCTGGGGTCAGACGTGAATGTCCTACCAATGCAGACTTGGGACCAGATGGGAAGACCCGCAGTGCAGTGGTCTCTGATTCAATTAAGGATGGAAAATCATCAGAATATCATCCCCATGGGGGGGCTACAAGGGGTAACTGTCGATATTGAATGCGCGAGCACATTGGCTGAATTTGAAGTAATAGAAATTATGGATGACAACAACCCCTACCCTGTGCTCCTTGGCATTGATTGGGCTACTGATATGAATTGGCTAATAAACCTAAAGATGTGAAAGATGATATTTGAGAAGAAATCGCTCCATGTAATAGTACCCCTAGATCTTGCTAAAGGATCGCACTATATTGAACCAATCCGCAACTATGATAGTGATAATGATTTGGACGTATCTATAAGATAACAACACCAATCCAAGATTAGGTGAATCCAATAGCGGATGGACGAATTATGTGGGATCATGAGAATTCCTGCACCTCAAACTCTAATGAAGAATTAGAGCGCTGGCAGAATTGATTACACGATGTAACCACACTGAGTTGTAACATGATGATCCAATCGTTACGCTGTGTGTCGTCAGAGGTAAGAAATCTACCCACTTACGATGGCTTGAATGATGTAGATGTATTTCTGGTTGTATTTGAGAGGGAAGTACTAGAGAAGTAGCGCTTCCAGGCTTTGGACTAGGCACTGCGCGCTACGCCCGCAAGGTGGTGGGGTACGCACAAGGGCAGCTTTGATGATTGGCACGAGTGTAGGAGGATGATGAGAAGATGCTTTGGGAAGTCGAAGGTACGAATGACAAAAAAATATGATGGGAAGGATGATCACGCACACACTTAGCCAAATGGTCTCAGGCTTATGGAGCAAAGCCCCAACCAGAATGGGTGCACTTGTTCTGCCACACCTTGGATGTCTTCCCAATGAACTGGTACTTAGAAACAGAGCTCTGCCATGGTACAAATGAATGGGATATTTTGCATGAAGGATTCATGATGACATTCAACTTTGAATATTGGTTTGGCTGTATTGACGAAGCACTACAAGAAGTGAAAGAAACAATCTTTCAGATATTGCAAGATTCATTAGATCTAATTCAACTCGATTGGACTGCTCAGCTGGGTCACATGCTCGAATGCTATAACATGGCCATTGAACAAGAAGATGAGGATCCACGAAAGATTAACATCCCTGAAACAGAGGGTCATTGCAAGGTTGAGGGACCATAGATTGAGAATCCTAATATAACCGCGCCACGAAAACCGAAACAGGTAAATATTGGTACGGAGGCAGAATCCAAATTCATGAAGATTGGAGATTACTGGGACAACACGATGGTGGATAAGGTCGCTAAATTGCTCCATGAATACCAGGATTTGTTCCCTACCAAGTTTACAAAGAAGAAAGGGATAATAGGAGACTTGGGCATTATGAAGATCACGTTAAAACCTGAGACAAAGCTGATTAAGCAAAGACCTTACCATCTCAATCTGAAGTATAAGGAGAAGGTCCACTTAGAGCTAGACAAGATGCTCGTGATAGGAATCATTGAGATCATAGAAGAATCTGATTGGGTAAGCCCAATGGTGGTACAGGAAAAGAAGCAAAAGGATGAAATAAGGATAGCTATAGATCTCAAGAAGTTGAATGGCACTTGCGTACATGATCCTTTCCCGAGTCCATTCAATGATGAAGTGTTGGATAATGTAGGTGGTCAGGAAGTGTATTCCTTCACTGATGGATTCTCTAGGTGCCATCAGATCAAAATCATGACGAAGGATAGAAGCAATACAACCATCGCAACTGAGTGGGGATGTTTTCAGTACACTGTAATGCCATTCGGATTGAAGAATGCACCTATGATTTTTTCATGCGTAGTCATTGCTACATTCAAGGAATTTATTCATAAGTTTCTAGAAATGTACTTTGATGACTAGACTGTGTTTGGGCTAGTGAAATGCCACGTCACAAGTTTGCACCTGATGCTAGATACCTATAGAAGGTACTAGATCGCACTCAATCTGAAGAAGTTCCTGTTTTTTTGTTCCTTTTGGGACTCTGTTGGGTCATGTGGTTTGTAGACAAGGATTGATGGTAGATCCCATGAATATAGCGGTGATACTTAACTTGGAAGCGCCTAGGAGTGTGAAATAGTTGCGTGCAACCTTAGGACATATTGGGTATTATAGGAAGTTTATCAAGGGTTATGCCCAGATCACCACACCTATGGAGAAGTTGTTGAAAAAGGATGTCACGTTCTATTGGAACGAGGACTGTAAGAAAATCTTGGATGTATTGAAAGAAAAGATGGTCATCACGTCAATTCTAGTCTTCCCAGATTGGAAGAAGGAGTTTCATGTACATGTTGACGCATCATGTATAGCGCTGGGAGCAGTGCTGACACAAGATGGCAAAGGAGAATTGGACCATTTGATAGAGTTTTCAAGTAGAAGGTTATCCAAGGCTAAGAAGAACTATTCCACCACCGAGCACAAGGGGTTAGCCATGGTATATGCACTCCAAAATTTTGGACACTATTTGCTGGGTGGATATTTTAAGATGTATACAGATCATTCCGCGTTGAAATACGTGGTCAATAAGCTTGTTTTGGGGGGAAGAATCTATAGATGGTTGTTATTGTTCGAGGAACATGATTTTGAAGTTATTGTGAAGCCTAGATGACTGAACATGGGACCATACCATTTGTCACGCATTGAAACAGTGGAAGATCCCACTAATTTGGAGGAGGGATTGCCTAACGCACAGTTATTTGTAGTGTGCGTCACAAACCATCATTTTGAAGATATCATACACTTCCTAACAACAGGAACTACCCTAGAAGGTTACATCATCCAGAAGAAGAAGGAGTTAGTGGTGCGCACGATAGACTTTTCTGTCATTGCTGGGCATCTGTACAAAATGGGGTTTGATGAAACATTGCAGCAATATGTACTAGAGTTTAAAAGGAGCAGTATCCTTGCGGATGCTCATGGGGGAACTGTAGGAGGGAAATAATATAGGGAAATTATGCTCAACATGACACAGCTAGCCGAAAAGAGAAAGAAGGAGGTCGTTGACAAGGCCCAGGCAAAGCGCGATGCCGCTCAACAGATGGAGAATCAAACAGGTGGAATAGAGTGGGGCTCTAACAAAGGTGCGAGGTCTCATTCACTTGAGATAGAGGAAGAGACAGACGAGCAAACCGAGCAGCATGACATGGACACGCAGGCGACATCTGCTTGCATTAAGCATCCAAGGGAGCAAGAGAAAGGTGAGTCGAGGAATAAATCCAAGGCCACTAAGACATCGCTGAACCCAATCACCCTCACAGAGGGTGATTTGCATGACATCAGAGACACGGTTCAAGATGTCACCGTAGAGGCCTACAACAGTTTGAGCAGCAGAAGCAAATAATATTGGGGGCTATCCAGACAGGTCTATCGAAGTTGCAGACCTATGCATCACAGGCTGGCACTGTGTCCACCAACCTTGCTATCGGCACTTCAAAAGATGCCAAGATGCTGCGCGCGAAGGTCTCCAGCACGATAGTGCTGCCCAATGGAGCACTGACCATAGAGAATGAAGTTGACAGGCCCATTTTCAATGCTCTCAAGGGAGTAGAGTTGAATCTCGCAGCGCTACCTGGCGAGGTGCTCCACCTATTGTAGATGGAGTGATCACGGAGATGAGGGCCCGTGAACACCACACTCTACAGGTGATCAACGAGAAACAAATTAATAACAAATAGATGGCCCTACAGAGAGACTCTGCCATTATTGTCGTGACCAAGCTAACCATGCAAAACAATTGAATAATTCAGGTCATAGAGGAGCCATGCCGAATGGTCTCGGAGTTAGCCATTCCTGATGAAGAACCGGTTGAGGTGCGCATCCACGAGCTGGCTACAGGGGTGCGCAAAACTCGTACAAAGATGGTGAGGGTTCAGTTGGAGTTGAACCTATAGATCACTGAATTACAGTTGAAGGCCCAGCCTTCAACTCTGCCAGAGGTAAAGGAGAAGCGTGTAACCACTATCGTAGAGGAAATAGCGGTGGTCGACAGTGCAGTAGTAGACCACACTCAACTTTTTGAATAGTCATTCGATGTCTTGACGAGCCTGTAGGAGGACACGAATGTATAGGGACTGAAGACAAAAGCGTGAGAACTGCAGCAGTGCTATGACGAGGTAAAAGGCACAATGTGAACTGTCACGCTCACACAGAGACTGGCAAAGTTGCAGGAGGCCAAGCAATTGAAAGAGCAAGTAGATGTAGCGCAGCACAAGGAGGTAGTGGTGAAAGCGCGACTAAAGCCCTGGTTGGATGAGGCATATGTGACTACGGCCTCTACTGAAGGAAAGCTTGCGACTCTGTAAGCAACTCAATAGAAACTTCAGGCTGATCGTTCAAGAGAAGTGACTAAGTAGATGGTTGAAGAAGCAAAGCAGGTAGTCGGACAGTGCACTGCCGAGGTTGCAGTCATATAGGTCAAGCTGGGAGGTCTTCGCGCTAAGATCTCCGTGCCCACAAAGTGACTCGAGGGCGAGTCATGATGTTTTTGTTGGAGGCCTATTGGGAACAGGGTCCCCCAAGGACAGTTTTGGGGCTAAAAGCCATATTTTGGGTCAAATTTTGTAATAAAGTTGTAAAGTCTCCGCATTTTGTGGTCGCGGATTGTGAAGGTGTCATGAGTCATAAAGGGTTATCCGCCCTTATTTTGTAAAGTGTAAAGTTGGTTGTAAAGATCTACCCATGGTTTTCGGACCATGGGAGTGTAGAAAAAGAGATAAGTAAGTAAGCTTTAAGTAGTGATAAGTCTTAAGCGATAAGGAAGAAGTCTTTAGAGAAGTCTATGTTTCAGGTCTTAACATAGGTAGAGGCTCTGCAGCTGAGTGCATAGAGGCCTAAGGTGGAGATCCACAACTGAGTGTGCGGACCCTTGCAACTGTGTGCACAAGGCAGATAGAGTTTGTAATCATCTGAAGATATCAATAAAGAGAAACATTCTACAAATTCTGTGTCTTTGATTCTTGTTAATGCATCTGGTTTTATTACATTTTGGGTCTAATATATAGTAGTGATTGTATTAGTTAATCAAATGCAAGTAAGAATATATGTTTACATGGCACTAACTCTGATCGTTTAATAAGATAAGTAAGACACTTAAGATAACTTGGGAATCTACACAATACGTTGTCCTAGCAGCGTGAAAGTACCTGAACAGCAAGTTGGGGCTGGGCAAAGGTCAATAGTACCCCTTCACGGAGGTACCGAATGGCGGAATAAAGGGCTAGAATGATAGAGCCCTAGAACTTGGTGACCTACATGAAAGCAGTAACAGAAGGTAATAACCCAACATCATGACCATCTCAAGGTGCGGAAACTTAGTTCCAACATCCCCCCATACTGCTTCGGGTGAGACTTTGGTCCACGCTCCGCAGGTTGATGCCAAAAGGACCAGTAGTGTAGGGATTTGTTTGGCTAACTAACATTGAACCTGGTTTAGGCCCCACATAGCTAATAGTTACTTGCATCACCTCACAACACAGGAAGCCTTTCTCTTCTTTCACCTTATTCATTTTTCATTTTGAATTTTTTGACTTTTTCATTTTTTAATTTTTCATTTTTTCAAATGTGCATAGCACTTATTCATTTCAAAGGAGGAAGAGGGATCCCAAATTATTGAGTGCAGAAGAGGTTGTTCCAGTAGAGAAGTAGTTTATTATATCTCTGACATGCCTGTTAAGGTTTTCCCCCCTCACCTTACTCTACTTGGCTGAGATGACAAGGGTTAAACCAAAAACAACCAACTAGAGAAGGTGACACTAATTAGCATGCAAGCGTTGTGTTTTTGATATAGGAAAGATTGACCTCCTAATCAAATCAGAGGAGAAAGACAAGATGACTGAAGCAATGATCACAATTGCAGGCCCAGAATCCACACTAATGCTCTCCATACACTGACTTCTTGCTTTATAAAGCTTGTTTACAAGCATGAAGGAGCATTAGTCACCCTGCTAACTCTTGTTGTTAGGCCAGAGGAAGCGTTAGTGAACTTAAGTGATGTCCAAAAGGTTATGCCAATGAATCTACCCATAAATATCTAGATATTAAATCCCTAAATTTGTGCAAGAAAAGTAAGGAAACTCCAAAAATCAAGATATTTGGAGGAATTATATTCTGAGAATGAAGGCAAATGGGAAAAATCTTGTAAACAAGGTAGGTTCATGGTTTTTTCCAAAATGAACTACATGTGGAGTTTGGCAGCCCTAATTCGATTGCTATATAAGCAATGAGAGGGCCATTACAAAGGGATCAGAGCATTTGGAAGGATAGCCCATAGAGCTGTTGTGAACTGTCATATTCTTGAAGGAGCTAGCTGAAAGAAGGAGAGAAAGAGAGAGGAAGAAGGGTTAAGGAAGGCTAATACAACGGGTTGTTGTAATCCCTCTTCCATTCTAAATATAGGACTGCAGTTGTGTTTCCTACTCCAAAGTGTCGGTGATATTGTGCATTTATTTGTTCATTCTGATGCTTGTTGTGTTGAGTAGATAAGTTATACATTTATACATGTTTGTTACGGATTCTTACATTAATTTTCATAAGTATATATTGTGATTGGTTTGCCTCGTTCTTTTGTGCAGGAATCGTCTTGGAGCCAGTTAGGAGGAGTTCTTCTTACCGCACAGAGATACCCAAGCGAATCTAGAAAGAACCAAAGGTGATCCTCTTTCCATATCCTATCAATATATGTCTGATAGATGAAGATGTGTGTAACAAGTAGCTTTTACAGATAACCTTACAGTCTGTCGAAGGTCTCAGGATGACTTTGAAGGGTAGTTTTCATCCCATTCATTTTACCCCATAGCAGAATTGGCGACTCCATTGGGGACTATACATCTAGTTCCCGGTTACCCGGACTCCTCTCAGATCTTCTCTATCTTCTATAAGCTTCCCACTTCTTCAAATAATTTTCTGATACACCATCTATCTTGTTGCATCCTGCAAAGTTGCATTCTCCTCAGAAACTGATCCTAAAATCCCTCTTTTTAAGTTATTTCCCTCAATAACGCAGGCTGCTAATCTACACAGACCTTTATAAAGCTCTTTGACTATGCACAAGGAGCGTTAGTGGCCAAACTAAAGCTCTGTTTACACATAGACAGAGCGTTAGTCTCCCATTTCCGTGTTTTTCAAGAGATTTTGTGAACCAAAAGGGGGGGAACTAGTCTTAGGGGAAAAAGAAAGATCTGCAACAGTATCATGCTAACAAATTTGGTGTCTGAAAATTTATTTTTTAGGAAAATGTTTTAGTTTTTCTCTCATAAAGGCCATTTTTGTTGAAAGAAACGCTGATAAACTGTATATCTCCTTCTGTCAAAATAGTTGTAGGCTGCTTTGTTTTGGTTCAATAGTTCTTAGGGAATATTGAGAAAGGAAACTTTCGATTATGCAAAGTGTTGAATGGCTTCAGATGCACTGATGAATTCATGAATATGTGAAATGATACATGTGTAGAATAAGACTTGTTTGCATAAGAATTTTTTTTTTTTTTTTTCTCAAAGCATTTTTCTACATGGTTTATTGAGTCGAGAGTCTCAGCATATTCATACGTCAACACCCCTACCGAAGACAAATAAGAAAGTACACTAAAATTTACATTAAAATCAATCAGTTATTCTTTTTTAGAGCAAACCAACATTAACTAGATTAGGACCTTGGGATAAGCATGTGAGTCAACTACCCAAGGTTGAAAATCAAAACTAGTGTCATTAACAAGTGAAAAATCCTTCTGCACTCATATTACCAATACCACTCCACTCACAAAGGAGTGAAATACGAGACAACATCAGATTGTGATTGAAGGTAGCCCGCCTTCTCTTACAACTCCTTTGGGCATTCTATGTATCGGGGGTCCCTTCGAGGATTTTGGAACTGAATCGGGGACTCAGGTATCCTACCCACACAGTGTGTTGTCTATGACTATGTCCCCCATGGTAATGTCTATGATTTGAGATATCTCTAGTGGCCAAACCTTCTAGGTGCTTACACAAGGTGACTGGGATGGGCTATCCTGGTACCTAAAATAGACGGACCTACTTTGTCTTTAGTTTTTGGGAGGGTGCTCGCCTTCACGAGAGTACTTGGCCGCTCAATCTGAGGTTTAGGCAAAGCTCAAAAGTAACCGTAACCGTACATTTGGGCATCCTTCTCTGTTACTCATTGAGAAACTCGGTTTCATCTCCAGTAATTAGTGTTTATCAGGCAAGGTAATTTCCTTTGTTTACTAATCGACATATTTAGTGTATTTTTATTTTTAGGTACCTGAGTGCTATTGTTTTTGAGACTTTAAAGAATATCACATTAAAATCTATTTGATAAAACTTAACAATCATTATCACTACATCCGCCCCTCATCGTCAATCCAGATGATTGTTAGGACTTCCTCCACTTATTGTGGAGAATCCGCCGATTTCCACTGAATTAGATTCCTCATCTTTGAGGAATCAGTCTCCTAAATCGCACACAGAGCCAATGTAGACAACCGATGATTCTAATTTGCTAGAGGATTTCTTTAAGGAAGGATTTCTTCCACATTTTAACACTCCTCTTACAAATCTGTCGGACCCTGTAGTTACTCCGGCAGTACCAGTACTTTCTTCTTCAGTAGGTGGGACATTCCCATCTATCCAATCAACACCTCAAGGGTCATGGAATTATAGAGACAATGTTGGTCCTCTACCAACTCCCAAGTCAACGGTCATTACAACACCATTAATTTGGAACCCCGCAATCTCGTTCTTCCCAGGTACTGCAACTCATATAACACCCGCAATAGGTGGAACCTAGAAGATGCTGGGTTCCACTCCTATGGTGCGACAAAGCATACCTTCGACTAGTGCCACATATAGTGCTCTATATAACACTCAATGTGGCACCATGGGTGTGGTCCCAGTTTACCAAAACCAAGGTCGGCCGCCAATGTACAGTTACAACCCCCAGATTCAAACATCTGGTGCAGTTCCCAATATGCACATGACGGTGGGGAATGTCACAGTTCCCCCGCCATTCTCACGCATGCATTGACAGTCGCTGATTGACATGAGTGTTCCCTCTGGCAATCAAAGCCATACAGTTAGTTCTGTGTCAGTTGGGAATCCACAAGGGATTCCCACCCAAACCATGGGGGCACCCTACTCACAAGCTCAGGTGAGTCAAGGGGGCACAGCTTATACTGGGGGCAACTTCATACCCCAGTATCAAAATCCCCATGGCAATCCCATCTACAACATTGTACCGCAAAGCAACTGTTACACCACACAACCCATGTACACCATGGGGAACCAAACAATGGGAGGAGCACAGAGCTCCTCAAGTCATCCGTCATCACCATAGTCCGAGTCGGGGGCACCCAACAATTTTCCTTTTTTGGATATCCCCAACTTATACAAGTTGAAAAACGACCCCATCTACCACAACTTACAATGGCTGTCGATCCCGCATAAAATACCAATGAACATTCCTAAGTTCGATAGAAAACAAGGGGAGGATTCGGGTACTCACATCGCCACCTACCATCTATGGTGTGTTTCTAACTCTATGGTGGATGACAGTGTTTGGTTACGTCTTTTTCCCCGCACCCTCACTGGCAACGCTGCAAAGTGGTATATTGAGTTACCACGTGCGTCAATGAATACCTTTGACGCTTTAGTGATGGAGTTCCTAAAGCACTTTCAGTTACCTATCCGTTATGAGATAGGGACAGAGCTCCTTACTTTGTTTTTTCAGGATACCGCCACCCACATCTCTGATCATATCCATGAATGGAGACATAGGCGGAGGTTAGTCAAAGCTCCCATCCCTGATTTTCTCTTAACAGACTGGTTCTGTAAGTCGCTACTCCCACAAATTGCTAGAGATGTCGCTCTAGGTGTTGTGGTCACAGAGGACCAATCCATACGTCGTGCCTAGCACTTAGGTTTGATCTACTCACAGTTTGGCACTCTCTACAACATTATTCCCTATGCTCCTAGTAACCCCAATCCTCCCACCACTCAACACCCTGGAGCACACGCCAATGGGATCGTCGGCACAACTTCCGGGGTCGCTGTAAAACAACTCAGTGGTTCCATTGCCAAGCTAGTAGTGGACCCCTCTACTAAAGCGACTGCTCTTCCTGCCACTATGATTAACTCTGTGCAGTATACAAAAAAATACGGTAGCAAGAACAAGAAGAATAAGAACAAGACCACTCCTTCTAAGGAACAGTCATTTAAGCAGCCCAACTCGAAACAAAAGGCCACTGCACCTACTGATACGTAAAAAGATAAAGGCACCAACTATTCTTGCAAACTCTATCTTGAAGAACACGTAAGCTGGCGTTGTCCACGTCTTCAAGGCTGCACGGGTTACCTTGCCAAGAAATATTTTGGTAAGTCACCTTCTGTCCTTAGAAATCCTTTTCCTAATCAACCACAGCAAAATCTTGTTGCCAACCAACCGCAACCCAGATCAGGGGGCAGTGACGATTCACAAAATCCTTTAGCTGGTGAAGGAAGTTCTACCATTTACACATTTGAAACGGTAGAACTAACCACAAGAGCCAAATATTATGAAGCTCCTATCGCTTCGGCAGCGGAACCATCTACAAGTCAAAACCCATTGTCACCCAACGATTTGCGAATCA
The DNA here is from genome assembly GCA_000404065.3 of Pinus taeda. Lineage (NCBI taxonomy): Eukaryota > Viridiplantae > Streptophyta > Pinopsida > Pinales > Pinaceae > Pinus > Pinus taeda. The sequence continues at coordinate 132,660 of APFE030962088.1, forward strand.
AAAGGCAGGTTGAGGACTTTGTAATTCGACCCCCCAAGGGGGCACTTCGATGCACAATGCACAACACATCTACATATGCCGCCCAACACTACAACATTGTAGAGGATTTGGCACAAGCATCGTCGACTATGTTGGCACTTGAAGTCTTACAAACATGCCCCAACCAAAGGAAAGCTTTGCTTTCGGCTATCGGGGGTATTGAACCTATGGATTCCATGTTGGCTATTTTCGACATGGATAAGTGTAAACCTCCCCTTTCCCACCAGCTTGCATTTCAGGTGCATATCACTTCGAAAGGTAAAGGTATACACCAAACTGTCATCGACAAAGGTTCTTCGACCTGGGTCATGTCGGCTTCATGTTGGCTCGCCTTGGGTTCCCCAACACTCTCCCCACCATTGAACTCCCTTTAAAGCTTTCGACGGCCACAACTTTGTCCCAAAAGGATACTTAGCTAGTTTTCCCATCACTTTGGCTAGGAAAACAGTAATGGTAGATGTAGAAGTCGTGGACAAGAGACTCGACTATAATCTATTGTTGGGTCACAGTTGGACATATGCCATGATGGCCATTGTATCCACTGTCTTTCGTATCATCCTATTTCCATTGGATGGAAAGGTCATTATAGTGGATCAGTTGTCTTTTTGCACCCCTAATTATTCACCATTACCAAATGACTCTGTACCCCTAGTAGGAGGTGTAACTGACAATTTTGTCAGTATAGGTACCTGTTTGTTGAAGGCTTCCTCCCTGATGGGTTTTTTTCCTCTTCCATCACTGCAAGTTCCACAACCAGTCAACATGCTTTCATCAATTCCTCATGAACTGACCAATCCCTAGATCCTAACAGCGCTTTCAGACCTTGACACATACAAAGACCAGATGTCGCTGTCATCAGCTGAATCGGCCTACCAAGGCATTCAATCAGCATCCACATCTCCGATCATGTTGCCTATTGCCAATGGTACCACCCCCTTCCTATAACCGCTCCTCCTTTAGATCCATGTAATCAACTCCCATCAACGAATGAAGCCGTTCGAGAAATCATGAGTTTTGGAGAGAAACATTGGGAGGATTGGGATATTTGGGGTCAGACATCTGGCTCAGACATGATGCCTCTTCAAGTCCTGTCCTCTGACATAAATGAAATCATTTCCCCACCCTATACAAGCATTCAAACTCTTGCGGTGGATGAAAATATGGACGACACTTCCAAGTCATTACCCATAGATAGTTCAGTCACTACAGGCACCATGGAAGACACCCAGATGAGAGCATATTACAGTCTTGAGGAAATTGCAAGCTCCACCTACCTACATGAAGAATTCCATGAATAATTTGTTTAGTCTCATGAGGAAATGCCTGACTTTAATCCGTCTTTTGTCGCGCATGAGATCCAACTTTACGACGAGGAAAAACGAAATGGGTGGCCAACTCTTTCCCTTGAAATAGCCATTGAACCCATGCCCATCCCCACAGCTGAAGAAGAATGCCTATTATGCCTCAAGAAGATAGATAAAACCTGTCAAAATGCCAATTTGGCACTCACAGCTCACAAGGAGCGGGTACAAACCCAATTTGCAAAAGTGATTAGGTTTTCTTCTTTTCAAGAAGGCAATTTTGTATCGCTATATCATCCAAAAGATAACCTCTTGGAGGCATGCATGCTTTGACCCATATGGCTAGGTCCCTATGTTATAACAAAAGTATTCCCCTCAGGGGCATATGAATTGCAGGATTGGGATGGAATTCCACTCAAGGAGCCCACATATCGGCTCTATCTAAAAAATTATTGTGCCTAGTATTGTGCTGGGCATGTGCTTTGTAATTTTGTGTATTCATAAGTTTTGTTTACCTTTTTTGATGTGATTGGATTGTTTTGTTATTTAGTGGAGTACTTGTCTCATGCATTCTCCTTGCAATTCAGATGTCATCGTTGCCCTTGGCATACATAGGATACACGGATGGTGCTAGTCGTCACACATGTCACATTGCATCAGCTGCTTGGGTCATCTATACACCCGATTTGGAACTATTTTGCTCCGAGGGAGTCTTTCTTGGTATCGCCACCAACAATATTGTTGAGTACATGTCCATCGTTTCGCTTCTCACAGAAGCGTCATCATGGGGCATTTCCAATCTGGTGGTCAGGTTAGACTCCCAGCTAGTCGTTATGCAATTGACAAACTATTATCACGCCCATAATCCAACCTTGTTACGTAATTATCTAAGGGTGTGACACCTGGAACGTCGATTTGAAATAATCACATATGAACATGTTCCTTGAGAATTAAATACAGTTGCTGATTCGTTAGCTAACTATGTATTAGATTGGCATTTGTTTCATTTGTTATAGTAGCATGCATGAGAAGTAAAAAATTTACTAAAGTTAAAAATTTGTCACAAAAAACATTTTAAAAGACATTTACACCACCAAAATACCAAAAATATATATATATCTATATATATAGATCAAAATCCATCTTTTTACATCAAAATATCCCAAAACTTGGATGATTTAAGTACAAAATGGCTCAAAGCCTAGCAACAACCACTCATATGGCTACGCTAGAGCACTTGCTAAAATGAGCCTTTTGATCCAAAAAAGCTAAAACAACTCTAGCTACCCTCCGAAGAGGAACTAGAAACCACTTAGGTACACCAATGGTGTGTCGCTACATATGAGCAGGAATCTCCCTCATAGGAAGGGGAGGGACACCCATAGTCAAACCCTCTAGGTTCCTCAGAACCTTGTGGAGATTGTCAGCATCACCCCTTACAGCATGTAGTTGGCTGCCTCATCGCACATAGTGAGGTTCACCTACAGGTCGTACTAGTGCCACATCTGTGTTAACCATAAAAGTTTCATGTCATTTCTTATCTCATCGTTAAAAAACATTACATATACATTCAAAAGTACAAAAATACTTAAGTACTATCAACATTATTCTCACGTTGAGGACCCCATTTGGTCCCGAGCGGTAGCATCAAGTCTGGATCGTTGGTAAAGTCCATGCCTTCATAGGCATAGTCATCAACAATCACTATCTGGCTGCAAAGCCACTGGAAGAAGTCTTCGTCAAAAAAGTGTCAGAGTGGTCCTCCTCTTGTGTGAGGATCAAGTGATGACCAACGACCCTGCCTTGGCTCCCTCAGATCAAAGGGACCTAAGCTCACCCATGGATACATGACAGGTACCCTCTAAAGGATAAATGAGACTATGATAGTACCGTACCCAAAACTGTGTTGGGTATGGGTCTTGCATGCTGTCAATTCTGCCTTCAACTGGTGAAGCACTGCTTCACATTAGTTGAACATCTGGGGTTGGACACAGTGAATGGCAAGCAACAATTGGGCCTTTATCGCCACGTGGGGACTTTTTGACCCCGCCAAATGCACAATCAACCATAAAACTTCCCTCATAGACCGTGATCAAATCCTCTCTATCGTGACTCTGTTGCTAATTAACCCACTCCTAGGGATGTAGTAGATCTGTACCAGCTCTGAAGTAGATCGTGGATCTAACCTACCACCAGTGAGGTTTGTTGGTGCCCTGCAGCACGACAAACTAGTCAAAAAGTAAATATCATCTCGGTCAATCGCCAACTCTTGATATCCAATTCTGAACACTTGCTCGTGTTCATCCCAGTGCTGTATGATCCATCTCAGTAAATCCTCCTATCCTTTCATCAACTCTAGCCTTGCATACTTCAATAAACCGTAGCAACGCAATGCAAGTATGCAAGTTGGATCATTATGAATCAGCAATTCCTCATTATCATGGGCCTGTTCTCTCCATAGGTGAGTCATTTCAGCCTGAAACCTACATAAAATAACCCTAAAAATAGTTAAAAGGGAGCAAAATCACTTAAGGAAACCATGCATGAGGGTTTCAAATGCGCCCTATAGCCCTAATGCCCCTCCTAGTGCTACACAAGGAGGATTAACGCCCTCCAATGGCTCGTATAGAGCATTTAATGCACTATATTGGTCATATAGAGGGCGTTAGTGCGCAAAAATGGCTCTAGGGCACCTCAAATCTGCAAATTTCCACCCAAAAAACTATTAAAAAAGGTTTAATAAAGCATAGAGCAAGGTCTTAGCTCTCACCTCTTTAGCTCCAACTAGCTCTCACATACTTCAAAATTGTAAAAATGATGCATGTGAAAGCTCCAAGCATCTCCTTATATAACTTTGAGAGACATGATTTTTGGAAAATAATTAAAGAGAAAGTAGTCCATTCTACATGATTTTTTATCATGCATGAACCCAGATAATAGAAATTGTTGCCTTTTTATACTTTTTACTGCTTTTGATGAAAGTACTTTCAGGAATGAAAAGCAGTAAAAGCTACATGCAATTCTTTATAGAGCACTATTAGGGATATTTTATTGCTCTTTAAAAAATACAAACATCCTCGAGTTTTTGTCATTGCACTCGTTAAATCTATGCAACGATGGATAGATCACTGTTAGGGATATTTTATTTCTCTTTAAAAAATACAAACATCCCCGAGTTTTTATCCTTAAGCTCGTTAAAATCTATCTAACTATGGCAAAGCACTTTTGAAGACATTTTATTGCTCTTTGAAAAATACAAACATCTCCAATTTTTTGTAGTAGGACTCATTAAACATCCATACCACAATTTGTAAAGCACTTTTTTTGGATATTTTATCGCTCTTTAAACAATATAAACATCCTCGAGTTTTTCATCATTTTGCACTCGTTAAATATACGTAAACGATGCTTTGAGCACCTCTTTTTTGATCTTGTTCCAGCTCATAAACAAAAAAAGACCAATGGAGCATCCTTTTTAGGCACTCTTTTCTCACTCTTTAAACTAAACAAATCCCGAGTTGTGTCTTGCTGCTCATTAAACATGCTAAAGATGACCCGAGCATTCTTTCAGGTACTTTTTTCTTGCTCGTTAAAAAATGAAAAATCCCAAGTTTTTGTTACTGATATCGTTAAAGTATCACGACAAAACACGAGTTTAGTCCATCGCCTCATACTTGTAACAAACTAAGGTCGACATCTATAGTAAAAAGGTTTCTCTTTATCCGGGTTCAATAGATTAAAATATGGAAAAGTAACCGATACGGGTATACTATTAACCTTTTGTTGCACCCGGTTAACAACTATGACAAAGGGACCACCATGGAGTCTCTCTTTACGATCTTTTCAGACTCTCTAAATATGAAAATACCACCAAGTTGTCGAGTCTAGACTCTTTAAATACACAGATAAGATATAGAGTCATTCCTTTTACGATACTTTTTAGACTCTTAAAATATGAAAAAATCGATGACTTTGCCTGTCTAGACTCATTAAACTAATCAAATAGGGCAAAGAGACATTCTTTTTGCAATCCTTTTCAAACTCTCTAAACATGAAAAGATCGACGAGTTTACTCATCTGCACTCATTAAGAAATCAGACGAGGAAAAGTGGACAATACAACTATATCCTGTATCTGGAAGCGTGATTTGGCAGCATTCGTTCCCTTGAACATGGCACTCCCTCAGATAAACCGTCATTTTGATAGCCTCTCAATATGAACCCTACCAACCTATTAGTTTTTAGCCTGTATACCTTGATGTAATTGCATCTCCGTATCTTAAACACTCTGTAGTGCTCATGAGTCTAGTCTTGTCTGGTTAAAACCATTGTGGTTCCTTCTATTGTTTAAGGGTTCCCATTTGTTTTCTCTATCAACCAATCCTACATATCCTTTCATCATGCCCTCCGTTTTTTATATCCAAAAGCTCAAAAGATTCTTCAAAAAACAAAATCATCCTTGTCCGGTTTCGTGTTGACTGATGTAGGACATGTCATTGCCTACCTTTCAATAGGTTTCTTCCTATCGACTTCAACACTCTATCTAGGAAGATAACCCAGAAACACATTCAGTGCCTTGGTGCTTGTAGACATTAGTGGTAGGTTACTTTGTGTTTGATCATGGGTTTTCATTATTGGCTCCTAGTTAAGTGATTCTACGAAGTGTTCGATGACAAAAAATCTTTCACACTTGTTAGTTTGCACTATGCATCTTGGAGACCATCACCATTATCGGTGGCCTTCCTCACATCTGTTAATAGTCTCCATTATTGGCTGGTAATCAGATGATTTCGTGCATGTTCGATGTCAACTCATATTATCACATGTATCGATCCATGTTGTTCAATGAAGCGGGAATCAAGACCTTGGGTAGAGGCTTGCATCATTCAGCCTTGTTTCCTATGCCATATTGGTGGCCAGCATTGTTATATCTCCGAAGGAGAAAGTTACTCTGACATAGCTACTGAGCATAGGAATGCCTGACTCAGGACATGATTTTAGTAGTTTATATATATGTATCTTTGTTGTATCAGGTTTTCCTTGCCACCCGAAACTTCTCTCTCTCTCTACAAAGATTTTGACAGCAAATTATAGTGTTTTTACATAAAGTATTTCGGCCATCATCTCTACCTCTGATCTCATACTTTAGGGGGCATCTGTTATAGGACAAATTGACCTCCTAATCAACCTAGAGGAGAAAGACAAGATGACTAAAGCAATGATCACAATTGCAGGCCCAAAATCCACACTAACGCTCTCCATACACTGATTGCTTGCTTTATAAAGCTTGTTTACAAGCATAAAGGAGCGTTAGTCAACCTGCTAACTCTTGTTGTTAGACCAGGGGGAGTGTTAGTGAACTTAAGTGATGTCCAAAAGGTTATGCCAACGAATCTACCCATAAATATATAGATATCAAATCCCTAAATTTGTGCAAGAAAAGAAAGGAAACTCCAAAAATCAAGATATTTGGAGAAATTCTATTCTAAGAATGAAGGCAAATGGGAAAAAGCTTGTAAACAAGGCAGGTTCATGGTTTTTGCCCAAATGAACTACAGGTGGAGTTTGGCATCCCTAATTTAATTGCTATATAAGCAACAAGAGGGCTATTGCAAAGTGATCGGAGCATTTGGAAGGATAGCCCATAGAGCTGTTGTGAACTATCATATTCTTGAAGGAGCTAGCTGAAAGAAGGAGAGAGAGAGAGAGGAATAAGGGATAAGGAAGGTTGATACAACGGGTTGTTGTAATCACTCTTCCATTATAAATATAGGACTGCGGTTGTGTTCCCTACTCCAAAGTGTCGATGATATTGTGCATTTATTTGTTCATTCTGATGCTTGTTGTGTTGAGTAGATAAGTTATACATTTATACATGTTTGTTATGGATTCTTACATTAATTTTTAGAAGTATATGCTTTGATTGGTTTGCTTCATTCTTTTGTGCAGGAATCGTCTTGAAGCCGGTTAGGAGGAGTTCTTCTTACTGCATGGAGATCCCCAAGCAAATCTAGAAAGAACCAAAGGTGATCCTTTTTCCATATCCTGTCAATATATGTCTGATAGATGAAAATGTGTGTAACAGGTAACTTTTGCAGATAACCTTACAATCTGTCGAAGGTCTCAGGAAGACTTTCGAGGGTAGTTTTCATCTCATGCATTTTACCCCATAGTAGTTTTCACAAGGTTCACTTTGAACAGTACGTATTTTCCTTCGACGTATCATGGACTAAAAGTAGAAATCTCTTCATACATAGGCAAGATGACAGATAACCAAGTAGTGATAGTTGTACAAGCCCTCTTGTACTTCACCCAACTCGTTTCAAGAGTCACACATGGTTTCATGTGAAGCTAACCTATGAATGAAATGAGTGAACTAAACGAAACAAGTGAAACAAGAGAAAAAGTGAAAGTGAAAGCAAAACAAGCAAACAAGCAAGAAGACAAACAAACAAACAAAGCATGTAAGCAAACAAACATGCAAGAAAACAACTGAAAGTGAACACTACTCCTACTCCTACACTAACAATGCATGGGGCTGATCATGTGAAGTGATATTTCCCATGCAGCTACCGACGCATTGGTTGACCCATGTTGGTGAAGGCTTGCTTTGTGAGCAACCCAATTGTATGAACTAGGAAGAAATAAATATATAACAATGAAAACAACCACACCTCATGTTTCAAAGTGCCCATAGGACATAAGTGAATACAAGTGCATGATGAGTAGTCTGTGGACTTATCATAGTGATGTGTGACACTACGCTCAACTTTGAAACATAAGCACACTCTTGACTGCAACATGCAAGAAAACGAAAGAAACAAAGACAACTTGCGTCGTGAACCAGTGCTTGCAATGTAAGATTCCTCCAATGCATGAGAGATGGGATCATGCAGTTCGAGTGGAGGAAGGATGGTATTTGTGTGAGATTGACCTTCAATGCATATAGATGAGTGATGAGGAGCCTTGGCTGATTGAACAATTTCATGATCAGAAGTGAGACTAATCCCAAGAGAGTGAGGACATGACATAACCATCAGCTTGGGCTGAAGTGCCTCGACAGTCTTGGGTGTTTCAACTTCATCATTAGATAGACCATCGTAAAATTGGTGGCTTTGAAAGATCAACTGTGATAGAGTCATGATCGTGATCAAATATGGAAACAAATGGATCACGACCACCACGATCATAAAAATCAATGAATTCATCGACATCCTCATGATCAGATGAATCAAACATAGGGGTAGATGAAAAGAAAACAAACTCATCCTCTGTGTTTCCAGGAAAGGCAAATGAAATATTAAGTGGATTTCCAATGAATAAGTCATCCTCTCCATTGTCAAATGAAGGACCAACATCCAGTGAGTCCTGTGAGTGAACAACAATTAGTGCATTCGTGGATGAAGACACACATGAAAAATCATGGATGGAAGGTTCACCAAAGAGGTTAGGAAAAAATAGAGGGGGCTCAGATCGAAGGGAGTCATCCTTTGCCGAGTTTTGATGCTCAAGCTCCCACTCATACTCTTCGTGAATGACAGTGCATGTTGGTTGTGCAACACCAACTCTATCAGTGGGTTGTTCCTTGTTCACAACAAGTGAAGATTCTGGAATGGACGAACACAAGATAGTATCGTCTGGAGGAACACTTGAGTGTAAAGACGAAAGTCATAAAACAAAATGCATATGAAAACTCAAAGGACTCGCAACCAAATCTGTGCAAACATTAAGTGAAGTGATGTTGGGAGAATGTGAAAATTGAAAAGGTGTGTAAGCATGATCCTCAACATCACTCGATAGTTGTGGAGCTATTGAATGAGGGGATGGCAGACAGTCAGTCGAGACAGTGACCACATCCACATGAGATTGCACAACTCCCTCATTGAAGAATGTTGAGTGAGCCTTGATTTCAAGCTTCTTCTTAGGACAAGCATATTTCTTCAGGCAATACTCGAATCGATCCCAAAGATAGGAAAAATTCATCTGGCTCCTCAAAGCTTGAAATTGCAAGTCACAGATGTGCTGCCAAAAATCCATAATTGATTCATGCGGAGCCTTCCGTTGCTATAACATTTTTTGGTCAAGATGGTCTGGATCAAAATGACAAAAGTGTCTTCAATGAGATCACAAAAGTGCTCAAGTGAGTGCACAATGTCAGCCGGTAGGCTGAGCAGCCATTGACGTGGAGATTCGTGAAGTGTGTGTGTAAGCAGCAAGCTAGCCTGCTTGTCAAAACATCCATCTTCCTCATGAAGCATGGAAAGAAAGTCATGTAAGTACTCAGGCCAGGCCACTCGCCTTCATCATCATATGTGTACGTGGAAAAGAGATCAAAACACTCCCCCGTGATGGTGACATCTTCATGATCCAAAAAACAACACATAGGGAGAAGAGTGCAAGGATCCATGAAAGATATGCAAAGGTTCAAAACTGGATGAGAGGACACAACTTGTCATCTGGCCCTCCTTCTAGCGCCAAAAATGTTGACAGTGTTGGACCCGCCAACATGTCAGGGGGATATCCTCGGTAAGAAGTCCCAATTAGACCTCAGACCATTTGGTCTAGAAGTCCCAACAATGGGTCATATGGTGATGCCTTGACCACGATTTCACACAGAATCCAATAAGATAACTCTATTGGTATAAAGGGTGTGATAGCTGCAGTGATTCAAGGAAGGTGCATGAGAGGTTCTAACACAAGTGGGTTGAGATGAGTGCCCCTTGGCAACCTATAATAGTACTCAGATGGGAAGGGAAAACACGAGCGAAGATACATAACAAGCTGGAAAGCAAGTCAGCTCACAATCCAAAGTGATGGTTAAACCAATCAACACATTTCAGTAAGATTCATACATACTCATACAGAATAGTCCATACATTCATGTGTAAGAAAGCAAATACATATTCCATTTGGAGTAAACAAGATAGTTGGAATACAATACAACATATGCATGGAACATGCTAGCTCTTATTATATAAAGAAGTGTAAGTTCCATTCATACAATACATCGATGTCCAACCACTAGCTCCAATAGTGGAATGTTACAACCACATTCACCTACTCCTCCAAAGATATGTACTAGCCCGATGCAGTGGAGAAGCCAAGACGCATTACAATATTGTCCAAGCTCTCTCCAAGATAGTCTTATCGGAAACTTGGCTGACCAAAATCCTATATGATGAATTATGAGGGACTATTTATAGCAAAGCATGGGGTGACCCTTGGTATTCCCCTTTGTGACAGTTCAACTACCCTCATGACTCTTCGTCTACTCTATGCCTGTTACATCCAAATATTGACACTTGACTTACACTTGACATGAGTAACATTACAATGCACATGTACCCATGTGAAACAAAATGGCTTGAGAAATCCATGCTAGACATCACTCTGACTTAGAAAAATATGGAAGTCCAACTCCTCAACATCCTCATGTTGATCAACAGTAACATATTGATTCCAATATCAGTAGTCCTTGATGATGTCTATGTGCTCCTTGGTGACATCCATCCAAGACCTGACTCTTGCCTCCATAACATCTGGGTACACTGCTCAAGCTCCTCTATCCAACTCATATGAAATCATGCACATCATTGTATTCAATGTGGTCAGACCAGCTACATACTTTTGCATGATGTCTGCACTAATGGGAAAGTCTGGGCTGGTGGGAATGTGCATCAACTTATTGAAGTATGAGTCAAGCTTGAGTTGGACCTGTTTCTTTGTCTTCGCCTGGGTGAGAGTCCTAATAGATGGGATTGCATGTGTGCACAACACAACATCCATACTCTTCAATACTCATTCATGGGAAGCCTGTATTCTAGTGATGAACTTGGGGGGCTCTTCATTGTTCCCAATCTGACTCCAGATACATGCCTTTAGCTTGATCATATTGGACCTCATTATCTTAGGCAAGTGAAGTGCAGATCTCTTGTACTTCATGATCCATGTTTGGATGTCATCAACCACAACATGCAAGTTCATTAAGATATGTGCTCTTCTATCACATTGCTATTGCCATCCATTGAGATGGATGACTGCCTTGTGCATGGTACCAAACTTGGAGTACAATGCTCACATAACTATGTCAAGGGACAATACTTCATCTAATATTTCCTTCTTCAGTTCATCTTGGGTAGACATTTCCGCCAAGTCTCCTCCTTGCTTGGATGTTTATAGTTCCTTTTCCATTCACTCATTCTTAACTATTAGAAAGAAAACAGTTGAGCTAGTGGCTTCAGCATACACTCTGGTTGCATTGGCCAAGACAGATGGATGTTTACGCACATCAGTCACGATCACTCATTCCTCAACTTGCACAGGAGACGTATGATCCTCTGGAGTTGACACTCCGCGAGACTGCACAACTCTATGTTGGGATTCATCGAACGAGATGTTGTGCATCTCTTCTTCGGGTTGATCACCAAGGATCTCAGTGCCTCCTTGGTCATTCGAGACTTGCTCATCATTTGGTTGCATTAAAGTGGGTGAGTTGACCTCCTTGTGGTGAGGCATGAGGTCGATGTCCTATTCCAACTCTTGTTGCTCCATGTCTACATTCACTATTGAAGTGCTTGTTCTATCTCATGAGCGAAGTCTTGCCCCTACGATGGTTCACCATATTTACCTGATTCCAGTTGTTCTGATCAATCAACTACTTGTATGGGTGTTGCTTCGTCTGTTTTCACATGTTGCACCCCATGTTGTATCTGTTGTTGTTGCGCTTCCCTCTCTTGTTTGTGCATCTCTTTTTCCTTTTGGAGTTGCTCCCTCAGCTCATGCAAATCCTTCTATGCTTCTTCCATTCGCTTCTTATCCCTATGCCTTCATGCGATTCGCTTGTCGCACTGGTGCCTCTTTGCCTATATAGCCATAGTTGCTTGCTCTATAAGTGGATTTGCTCAAAACTTGCAACTTTGCTCCTCCTCCATGCGATCGACAATCTTCCTCTTACCTTTTTCATGCACTAGTATGCTTACCTCTGTTGCCATTGCTACTATTCTTGCTGGTGCTCTCCATGATGTTGCTTCATGTTGCTTCGCTAACGCCTCCACAATGAAGCTGACCTGTTCATTGGGTCTGGAGAAGTTGTAGCAATATCTCAATGCATCCTCCTCGGCCCAATGAAACATCCCGTGGATTCAGTTGAACTGAAATCTCGTGCAATGATCTTTCACAATGCAATGTGGGTCATACGGATTGTAGCTTCTGATGTCGAGTGGGTAATTCTTCATCTATTCTACTTTGACATCCACTTGCTTGATACTTTGAATCTCATATAACCCAATTTGTAATGGAAGAGCAGGTGAAGGTGCCTTCTTCTTCCGATGCAGTCTAGCTACCAATCCTGCCAAGATGTGATATGCTACTTCTTGCATGACAAGTATGTCCAAGGAAAAATTCATTAGAACATGCGGAGGCTTCTCTGTGCTGAACATTCAGATGAAGGTGTTGAACAGTGAGGCATACCAATCAGAAATGACTAACAATCCTTCCATTGCTTCCTTTGACATGCAGGGTGGATCTTGTTCAAATATCATCTTGTACACAGGGGTGACAAAATGATCGGATAGCCATGTGATTACTCCTTCGAAGCTGCATTTGAACAACAACTTGAAATATGTGTTCACAATAGTCTTTGTCAATGACCATGCCCACTCCAAACCCAGGAACTCTTGTTGGTCATAGACTACATCTAAGATGTAGATGGACATGTAAATATTTTCATGCATACCTCTCGGTGATAGTCGAGCCTTTGTTACTTGTTCCTTCAGCTGATGAGCCAATATGCATGACCAGTTACATGGTTTTCCTTCTCTAGCCACTGGTCCAATGCGATCACCCAACTCTGTGGGAAGGCTTCCATGTTTTCTTGGCCATACAGTCGATAAGCAAATATGACCAAGTATTGGTACACCTTCCTCAATATCTTTATCTTGTAGATCTAGTTGGGTGTCAACCTAAATCGAGTCGGCTCCTTTACCTAGTTCTTCAGAATGTCTCTGGAGTTAGCACTGTTGTTGGGTAATCTGAATGGAGTCTTCTTGACAGTCATGGGCTTAGAAATCTTATACATCTCATCGTAATCTCATGCCCAGAAGGTTATAAGCTTCATCCACTGACATTGCTCAAGGTCATCGTCTCGAGATCATTGTGAGAGATAATCCAATGTATCATGTCCGCGCATGGGAACGCAAGGTATTTGCATGAAATACGGTACAAACCAGAGTTGTGAATGTTCACGTACACTTGATGGCCTTCAAGGCCTTCCTCAAAAGTGCCTACAAATGCTTCATTGACCTCTTGCAACTTCAGTTTGATGTCCCTATCTAGATACAACATTGTATCTTCATAGATCGGTAGACTAGAGGACACTCGCTCAACTGTTGCTCCAACTACATTTCCATTAGTGTCTTGTGATCCTATTCTCTTGGAAGCCATTGATCTGGTACTAGTAAGAGATGGATGAACACCAAAAATATCTGGAGACAAGCAACATGCATGGCAAGAAATATGTTAGCGAAAACCAAAGAAAATTTTGGGAATGACACAACACATACCTGGGAAACTAATGGGCAAGATTGCGCAATTTCTTTTGGGAGGTTGGGTGGCTGGCTACAAAAACTGTGTAAAAGGCAGTCTAGGCTATCTGGGAGGTAAGACTGGCTATTGGGATTGTGCAATGCGCAATTCCAGCTTGGAGCGACTGCAGGCTCAGGGACTACATTACACAATGTTTTGGGCCAACAGTTGTTGTCCCTCAAAAATGCACAAAATAGTCTTGGAGGACAGTGTTAGGTAGGAATGTGCATTTCTCGAGAGGAAGGAAAATCCTTCCTTCCCTAGATTGCAAAATGCTATCTCAGTGAAGGTAGAGTTCGGGCCATCGTTGGCCCGACTCAACGATGGGCAACTGAAAGAAAATATAACAGTGAATGCATGGCAACACTAAGTGGAAGTGGAAGTAATTGACAATGCATGCAAACATGAATGAAAGATTCTAAAAATAGATTAACAAGCATGTGAGTGAAGCGAGTCATTGAATCAATAACCGTTTGTGCAAAACTGATTCATGCATGCAACGACAATGAGATAGGAATGAAAACTGAAACATAGCTAGGACAAGCTAGTATACATGTAAATGACAACAAGCATTCAACAAAATCAAGAAAACAACACTCGCACAAGTGAATACACAAAAAGCGACAGAAATCCTGGAAAATACAAGTTGAGGTCACTTACCCATGAATAGTTGAGCCAAATGTGTCGAAGAATCTTGGATGTGATGTGGGATGTTAGAGCTCCAAGATCGATGTGAAAGAATGAGCTCTGATGCATTGAATAAATAAGTTTTAGCGCATGACACACATGCCACAAATCATGGAAAAAACAACATTTGGAGGGAAGTTTCTAAATGAACTTTGCATGTAACCTCTCGCTGCTAAAAATAGCTCCCTCAATCATGGGATGCATTTTTCATGTTTCCTTTTGATATTCCAAGAAAAAGAAAGCCATGCATGCAATTCAAGTTTCCTTGGTCCTGGGTGGAACTGGTCAGCCGGATTGCTCATGCACGTAGCTGCTCAACTGCTTGAAGGAAATGCCAATTTTTGGCTAGGAGCTAGGCTAGATGCCCAAGAGATTTGCACAATTTCTGGGCAGACCAGCTGACTGCTGCCCAGATTTGTGAAAATTCTGGGCTGAGCAGCCTTACTGGGGAAAATTACGAAATTTTCACTGGGAGTGTTGACTAGCAGAATTGCGCAATTGTGGAGCCCAGTAGGCTGCCAGACAAGATTGCACAATTTCTTGAGGGAAGGCTGGTTTTCCTCCAAAGATGCACAATTTCTTCGGGGAGCTGCTCAGCCTGTAACTAGACCAAGTCCGGGTGATCGGCCTATGAGTGGGATGCATCAAGTTGTGATCGACAGGCTGCCTTTGTGCAAGAAAAACACTGAAGCTTGTGTACTTGACAAAGCAAGAAAAGGTGTTGTGAAAGGTTGGTAGGGAGGCTCCAAAATGAAGCGAAGGAAAAATTTTGGAGGGTGGTTGCAACTGCTACAATAGGAGCCATAGATTTTGCATTGAACTATACACATGTATTGTAACTAGCCACTTTGAATTAATAGAAAGAAGCATCAAGCAAAGTTTATCACTTTTTTGTTGTTGCATGGTTTAATGTATTTTTTGTCTTGTTAATGTCATTACTATCATATTATTGTAAGCTGAATTTATGATTGGGAATGACAAATCGATAAAGTGTTGGTTCTAGTATGGGGATTAAAGGCCTAATTTTTCTTCTTTAATGTTTTGTCTGTTGAATTATGTTATGGATAGTGTATTGTGCGCGCTTTAAGAGTAGTGAATAGAGTTGTTGGGTGTTAAGGGTCTAAATACCTTGAGGAAATGGCATCAACTAGACTCGTATCCCCTTCCCAATTGCAAAAAATTGGTTCTCGCAGCCCCCCTTAAGTGCTTCGAGTGAGATATCATTTGATCCACAGGATTTGCCACAAGGGATGGTACCATTAGGGACTTTGTTAGGTGTGTTGTGTGTAACAACCCAGGTCAAAAATAAATATTCAAGCGGAAACATATGGTTTTTTTGTCAAGATTGGGATTTAGGAGTGAAGGGGATGTCAGTCCTACTAAGGAAGAAATTGATAGGTGTTTTAGAACTAAATTATGTGAATTTGCTACAGGGGGAATTGGGAACTGTAATATTAGTGTTGAAAAAGGGCAAGAGAAATATATGTTGGTCTATGATCTTTTTGAGATTTTCTTCACTTAATTTCCTGAATTACTAGTAGGGTCAATTCAAAGGTTGAAAAACTAGAATCAACATTAGAGATTGGACGAACATAAGGCTTGGACTCCTGACCAAGTTCAAAGACTCCAACTAGTGGATAACCAGATCATGCAGACTATCGATTTTTGGCTGGAGAGTGTAATTGGAGGGTATACCACATAATTTTCGATTGAGGCTATTGTTTCATATATAATTGTTGAACGTAAGTTTTTGGGAGGCCCGTGATGATGCTTTATTTGAGCATTGTCGATATTTGTGAAAATGTTGTTTTGCAACAAAGGTGTATTGAAGGAGTCTGATGCCATGAGCAGACCCCTTGTGCACTCGAGGTGATTTGGGGGATGGCAGGGGCATAATTTGAGGAGACATGACCAGGATGCAAGAGGAAAATGAAGTAAAGAATTAAGGAGGTACGAGAGATATCTGAACATGACAATAGAATGGGTATGTTGAGGCATTTTTACTAAAGTAGTGCAGGAGAAGAGAGACGTGTTAGAGTTATAGGAAGGAGTTTTGCAAAGTGGTAAGAGGTTTCGAGGAGGTAGAGATAGAGGAGAATAATTGGCCTTAGTGCTAGAAATAGAGTGAAGTTTATAGAAGAATACGACGAGAGGACATAGGAGAAGGAGTGGTGAAAATATGAGAATCCCAGAGAGCACACATTGGCATACCAAACACATAAGGAGAATAAGGGGAACTATTGTAGCTTGAATTGAGAACTATAGAGACCATGCATATAGAGGAACCAGCTCAGAGTACATTTCGTGATGAACCCACCACCTTGTGTGCATCTATTTCCACAATGGTAAGTTCTCCTAGTAGCATATTGCATCCTGTAGTTAGTCAAAGAAGTGGACAGAGTCAATGTACTCTTCAAAGCAGATGAGTCAGATAGGAGGGATTAGTTCACAACAAATAGTAGTTACATCTAGGGTGTTATAGAAATATTTGGGCACTGCAACCCCAATCGCATATGTCCATAAACCAAGGGCTTCTAATTCCCTAAAAGTGTTGTTTCATACCCTAAAGGAACAAGGTCAGCTGATTATATCATCTCCCAGAAGTTCTGAAGGAAAAACTGCTCAGAACTAGTCAAAACTGGACCATCTCACCTACTCCATGGTCAAAGTGCAATGCATCTCACATAATGCACATGGGGGGTGCAATGCATACTGAAAAGCCCTTCTATGGGGTGTGATGGGCGAGAGTAGACAAATGGTAGAGACAGTTTGCAAGGTGGATGATCATGGAATCTTCCAGAAACTTCTCTTGTGACACTTGCCTCTCTAAATTCGCCCAGGGATGAGTAAAGAGATCATGAAATCTCCAAGTGGAACCAAGAACTATCAGAGAGAGGACACTAATCAAAATCCTAGAAGCTAACTCACCCACCTGCAAACATCTATATATGGATCCCTCATCCTAGAGATCGAGGAGGCTGGAATTTTGCATCTTGTAAGGAAGTGTTGTTGGTTTCTTTTTGGAACATCATAGTGTTGGGTGATCTAGCTTTTCATGAGGTGAAGAAGGGCTTTCATGTTGGGAGGATGGCACTAGGTCAGATCAATGGGTTGTAATCCTCTCTTCTACCACTTCTATCAATAAAGCTATTTGAGTTTTCCTCCATATTCTTGTATGTCTTTGAGTATTGAATTGATATATGCATTTGTATGGTTAATATATATCTAATCCTATATTGTTTATGAGTGTAGATCTCTATGCTTTGATGGTATTACGCTGCTTTGAATATACAGGTATTCTTTGAAGCGAGACAAATGAGGAAGGAGCGGCAAAGATCTGTCAAAGGGGAGAGGGAACAAGCAAGGAGCAAGGCGAAAGACTGAGGTTGGTACTCTCTGCTTCTCTCTCATCTAATTCTCATAAAGTAAAATGCAAGTGACTTTAATTTGTTTGTTTCTAAGATAGCTACCCGCCTTAGTGGGACTAGCAGCTCTGATGGACACTAGTTTTCCCGATAAAAAAATGGCGACTCCGCTGGCGAGCGAATAGCTTGTTTTCTTGTTTCTATTTTGTTTACTTTATAAACTACAGATGAAGCCTGAAGTTATGCCAGCTAGCCTTTGAACTGCATTCGCTATGAATTAAACATCTGACTTGCAAACATCCTAAGTGCCCTAGTGGTCGCTCAAGTAACCTCATTAGATCAGCCCCTATGCTTTGTATTTACTGACTATCATTAGCTCAGCTTAAATCCCTGAACTAAGCTGCAAACTGTGACCAAAAACCAAGTTAAAGTCTCGTCCTTGGACCATCACACTGTCTCCTTTTAATAGTCTAGATGCATCGCACCTCCCATGTGATGTAGGTGAGATGCATCCCTGTTTCCCTGTGTTACAGGTGCGATGATCAGATAAGGTTGTTTCTGCCTCGAGATTTTGGTTTTTCTTCACTCTCTTTAGCTTTATTCAAGATTTTTGTTCTCTGTGATCAGTATACCACTATTGAAACTCCCTTCCTTTGCATTATTTAGCCTCCATTGTACAAAGAATTGTGAATGTTTTTATGTATTTTTTTCCATTTACAGTTCTCCTTTACAAACAGTAGCTTAATCGAACTGTCGTCTTTGATTTAAAAGTGTCGCGTCATTTTCAGTCAAAGAAAAGAATCCTCCTCTTTTTGATATTTGATTACACTATTACTCTTGTATTTGATTTGAATTAATAGCATTTCAAGTGTCGAAAGCAGTTTTCAATTCAAAATCGCAAAGTGTCGTCCTTGTCTTCCTTTCGTCTTTTGAAGAGAAAATTGTTAGTACTATCGCTTTGAGAGAAAAGATAGTTCAAATTTGTACTTAGCATTCTTTTTTTCATCACACATTAAGAAAAGTGAAAACAAATACAGCATGTCATTTGCATTAGACTGCTTGTGGGATTGATTAAGGACAGTGATCTAGTGTGTGCTCTTACTCTATGTGAAAGAATTTTGCTTCTCTTTCCTTTGTAGCTAGATTTTCATGCAAAAAGAAGAATAATGATTGTTTATCATCTTAGATTGCATATTTAGGATTTGTATATCTACATCACGCGGTGAACCTTAAAGGCAAACTTCTTAAGAAAGATCAACTGTAAAATAAATTCAATGAAAATAAAAATGCTTTGGAACCTAACACACAACATTTAGAAGTCTAGGCTAGAGACGTCTTCTGGCGTCGTGAAGCCTGGTAACTATCGCTTTCATCGTAGGTTGGGTGATTCCTCCTCTTTGAGATGACAAGTGCCTGTACGGACTTGTGCTCCCATGTACCGTTGAGTATATATTGGGGGACCACAATAGGCTATATCCTTTATCCTTAGGAAGTCGTGTCTATCACCCTATCGATCGCAATACACTAAACACAACATTCGAGAAGATTGACTGTTGTACCGTAAAAAGTATTTTGCAGTTTTACGATTGGTGTGGTAATCCCTCTGTCTAGATTTTTAGAGTAGTCACTTTCGTTCCTTTTTCAACTCCTTAAAAGAAAAGGTCCATCTGAGCACTTGTCACTTTAGGCTCATTAAAAATTGAAGGCGACGAGAGTCATCTTTAGCTTTTTCTCAACTCTTAAAAATTGAAAAAGAAAGTTGTGTCAAAGTGTCATAAAATTTATTTTAATTGGAATAACATCCCTGTTCCCTTGTTGATCTTAGGTTGGGAAAATGGAGTCCACCAACCAAGGATTTCCCCTTGGGGGAAATCCTAGTCCTTTCTCCTCTTGGGGAGATGTTGGTGCACCTCATATGGCCACATTGTCCCTTCCAGGACTGACAATTGGCCTGCTAGTATGGCTCTTCTCGACCTCTGTCGTTCAAAGAACCATGATTCCTAAGCAATCAAATCAGCAACTAGATGATACTAGAGTTACCCCCCAACCTTCTACTTCATTTGTTTCTCCCTCTCCTTCTTCCTCTTCGCTTGGTCAAGCTAAAAACCGAGTAACTGAGAAGAAGAAGAAGCCAACAACGAAAGGGGGCAACCAAGCATCATCTAGCGAAAATCCACACACTGCACCGTCCAAACCTAAATCTCCATGTGTCATTTGTAAAGGGAACCACTATCATTGAGATTGTCCTTGTATCCCACGGATCTTAAGGGACTGGTCTCCCCGCTTGCACAATTCGGTGTCCTCAACCTCTGATGATCATGTTGAGAGTATGCCATTAACTAGTGAAAACGAAGTCATTGGACAAAAAGGAAGATCTAAAATTCCTTGTAGATTGTGCAAAGGCAATCATGCCATCCACTATTGTCCTTCCTAGATGAAGCTAAAAGAGTCTTGGATAACTGTCCTGCTTCACCGCTACGGCCTCCTCTTGGATAAAAGAAACACTTGCCGAGTCCATCACTAGTTGAAAATCTAACTGACACACCTTTGTTGTCGATCGAAGCACCTATCATTGAAGATAAACCCTCTGAGTCCACCCTAGACCAAAGTCAATAGGTCGAGACGGCAGTTGACCTAGTCTTGCCTTCAAAAGGTTTACCTTCAGATGATATAGTCACCAAAGAGAATGAGAATGACACCGATCAAATTCTCTTCATAAACACAGACTCCGATGAACATGGGGGCAATCTACCCGTTCCTTTACCACAGGAAGGAAGTTCGTCATAGATTTATCCGGCCATTTATTCGGTCCCACCTCCAAGCAACCTAGTCGTTTCCTTTGACTGGAATCTACTAGGTAGACCCCGCCTACCATCTAATGTACCATTCTGAATCATAGTACAAGCTTACAGAATGATCATGGTTGGTACTATCATAGATGAAAGGGGCTTCTATGAGTATCCTTTCCTCAACTGCTTGGAAAGCACTTGGTTCGCCATCACTTCTGCCTGAGATGCGAAATCTGACAGGCTTTGACAAAGGAACTAGTCGACCGTTAGGGATCCTTCCAAGTTTCCCTATAACTTTGAGAAGGAAAACTATCTACCTGAACGTAATGGTAGTCCAAGGACCTTTATATTACAATCCACTCCTTGGGCATGACTACATTTATAGCATGGGAGCTATTGTTTCCTCACTCTTTCGAGTGATGTGTTTTCCGCATGAACGCAGAGTGGTCCAGCTCGTAGACCAGCTTTCATTCCCCGACTCACACATAGCTAATAGTCAAATTCCATCCCTAATTGGTCTTTTTGCGCAAGGAATGTCTCATCAATCTCTAGTTCGTCCACCTGATGAGCACGAGTGATTCGGTGATTGTGACTGAAACCCAGGGGGCATGCGCCCTGGTCTACTTTGGCAGGAAAACCCCAGTTATAAGTTAGGTTTCCACGTAGGAATATGACTAGTCTGACACACCATCCATTTAGCCAAATGGGATTAGACTGGAATAAGATTCCTCTGTCAGAAGGTATGCCTTTCCTAATGGAGCCAAGGAAGTATTTTGTTTGCAAATTGAATGGTAACCTAGAAACTCTACTTCGTTATACCTGGGGGCATGCAAACCTTTTTGCATGCAAGTGAAAAGTGACCATTTATTTTCTTAATTTGTAGGTTCTTAACCCTTTAAACTCGTAGGATTGGTCATTACTAGCTTGCATAATGAAAGGATCCGGAGCAAAGTTTCGAATGGGGTAAGCTCCCTAAAAAATGAACCTATCGATGAGACATCCTTATTATATGACGGCACGAGCAGTTTTACGTGAAGTTCAAGCTCGTTAAAAAATAAACCTAGCAATGAGCATATGTTCCACCAAAGTTTAAGCTCATTAAAAAATGAAACCACCTTCAGTAAATAACCATTTCGATCGCATTATCATCATCTTTTGAGCCTTGGTCGTGTTCTTACCATCACCTCCACTCTTTTTTAGCCGATCATACGCCTCCATTTGATTGTTTACCCCTTTTGAGGAACGCTGCGACGAGTGATTCTGTTAGCCATCTTCTTTACACTGTCGTGATTGAAAAGTTCTAAGCCTCACCTAGAACCAGCTGCTACTCGAAAATATCACTCGTGTAGGAATTTACAGGGTAAGTTCCTTAGACAGAACACCAAAGGACACTGCTCACAAACAGATCACAGATCAATACACCAGTATTTTTGACGTGGTTAAAACCCTCAAAGAGGGAAACAGTCCACGGCCTGAGCCAACGCGGCCACTTCAGGCAATTTATTAATAAAAGAATGAAAATTTACATAAGCTTCTCTCGTGGATGGTTAACCTACAAATGACCCTCCATGCGCTTTAAATAGAAATCATGGACCAATCAGGTGTTAAGCCACGGATCAAGTGTCGGTAATACCGAGGAGAGAATGAACCGTCGGATCACTACATATCGTGACCATCGGATTGAAGTTACAAAATGTACAACGGTAAAGAAACACACTTTACCTAACTCTATACCTAACTCTATACTAGACCAAGTTGAACTTAACTATTTCCTATGTGTCGAAATATCCTAACATCCCCCCTTAAGAACAACTTGGGATGGGATTGAAGGATTTACAAATATGACACAATAGGAGAAGGAAGGAGGCACTAGAGCCTATCCCCCCTTAGTGACAACTTCCTGAACTCCAACCATAAATCGAAGTTTAGTGAACTTCGCCTCTGTGAGAGCCTTTGTGAAGATGTCTGCAACTTGATCATCTGTTGAACAATATTGCACTTCAAGAACATCGTCATGAATGAGCTTTCTGATGAAGTGCATGTGTAGTTCAATGTGTTTGCTGCGTTGATGCTGAACTGGATCTTTGCAAAGTTGAATGGCACTTGATTATCACACCAAAGTGTAGTCGGATGTTGTTGCTGAAAACCAAGCTCTGATAGGATCTGACGAAGCCACAAGGCTTCCTTACTAGCCTCTACGGCACCATGATACTCTGCTTCTGCTGAAGAAAGAGAAATGGCAGCCTGTTTCTTGC
>APFE030962089.1:0-13671 GCA_000404065.3 Pinus taeda
TTACCTTAGAAAATAATTATTTTTAGTGTCAACTACAATTTCCTTCTTTATTCTTTAATTCGTATAAAAAATTCATTAGTTTAAGTATACCTATGATTCACATGGAATTTGATCCCCATTTTGTTTTTCATCAATTGTTTTCATACTTTATAATAAAACCTTTCTTGTTAGCAATACAACGATGGTCAAAGTCTAGTAATTTAGAGCACAATATAAGTGCCCTACATTATTTTATAATATTTTGTTCTATATGTATAACTATTATTCATGTATGGGGATCCATATACTCCCACTGTATTAAAAAAGGTTTGCGTGTGAGTTTTTCCTTGTTTCACTAACCATGAGTTTCTTTATATTTCACACACACACACACACACACATATATAAGGAAAATACTAGGTGGAAATAGGAAATGGTACTGTTATTCCAAGATTGATTTAAACTTATTTCATATCTATGTAAGTGAGTGAGCATATTAATGTGAGACTTGAGGGTCTAGCTACATGCCCCTCTGCTTGTATACTTGGAAAAAACGAATAACTACCAGCTAATCGTTCCCATGTGCACCTCACGTGCCTAATAGACTAGACCATGTAGAGTGGTAGATTTTTGGGGAGGTGTGGACGGTCACGATTGTTTGGGAAAACCATAGGGTTTCCTTTTTAGTATCACCTCTGGTGGCCTTTGATTATTCTTTTTTTTCTGGAAACAAAATATGGTGTCCATCTCCGACAAGCCACCAAACTCTTCTTACATTGTTTCTCTAGTTTTAAGGTGATTTAGCTCAGATTCCTAGCTAGACATTGGAGAGCTCGTTTGATATTTCATCTCTGACATGATGGTAAGCTCTTATCCCCATTTATGTGGCATTCACAGTTGAACTAGAGTCAAGTTGCTTCTTGATAGCATTAACATTCCTTATTTTTGTTTTTAGTATCTTTGGCTTGCCCCTTACATGCCTGGCTTCTTGGTAGAGGGGTCAACTTCTTAATATAGGTAAAATCTTCTCACACAATTTCTGAAATTTCATTTTTGGGTGTTGTTCGATTAACTCATTAACCGTGCTTGAGAAACAAATTTCCCTTCCTTGTCTTCTTTATTAAATTTTCGATGCCATTCTTGCAAGATGAAACCTTACTAATTTCCATGGGGGTTTCATCCATCACTATCTTAATTTCGTTGGCCTTATTTATAAGATAATTAGGATTGCTACATATTATTTTCCTACCCAACTAAATTTTTGATTGGAGAGAAAAAGTACACGTATCTTTTGTTCTGCTCTACCGAGAAATTCCTTGAAGATTTCATGACGCAGTTGCAAACTATATTTGGGTAATAAGATATATATCAGTTTGGTGTTGGTTGCCTGCACACTCCCACTTCTTTTAATTTCATATTAATTTCAACTAGAACAGATTTGTTCTCCTCTTCTAGAGGTGCTTCCGAACTTGATTTCCCTTACTTTATTCATAGTCTATAATAAGGGTTTCCATGTTTTTTCAATTAATTTTGAATGTTTCCTACATGATGCCCATCGTCAATACTCCTCACGATACTCTTCCATAATATATATGAGAGGGAGAGATTTGTATATTTACTGACTCCTCAGGTTGCTGTTGTTACAAAGGTAAATTGATGTTCTCGCAAACATTTCATAAGATAACTCCTATACCTTTTCTCCTTGTAATAATAAAATATTTTTTCCCATTTATTTACCTAGGTGTATATTCCCAGTGTTTTACATCCATCACAGGTACTTGTACTTCCAGGAACTCTTACTTTTCCTTTTATTTATTTCATAACAACTTGGATTTCTTTACCTCCCATTAAGGCTAATTCTTTCTCTCTGCTCAGATGGGACTCTCTGCTACCATTCCCTCTAGCATTTATATTGTAATGTGATCAGCTAGGGACTAAGGAGTTGGCCTTACTCATGGAATGTATATCTCATTCAAAAATTTCTCTCTTTTTCCATTTAATAGCATTAGTTTATCAATTCTATGAAGATTCTAACTGTGACTTCTCACCTTTTTGCTATAGGTATAACATTTGACACTCTAAAAAATATTTGCATCTATTGGGTATTAACTTTTCTTCTTAGTCCACACTTTTACTCCTATTTTCTTTACCCTCACGTCGGTCATTTTCCGAGAATTTCACATTTTGTGCATGCATCGTTGTGATACATGACTTTCCACTAGGAATTTTAGACTTTTCATATAGGGTTTCTTAATTTGTTGACTTCAACCCCATGAGGGTTTACTACAACTTATTTGGGTTATGATTTCCTATTGTCAAGGGTATTGGCCTTGAGCTCTAAATGTAATGGATATTCAGTTATGTCCTTGGACTGTTGTTCATGTTACAGAATTTTGTCTAATGTATGAAATATAATTTAATTTACACATTATTATGTTTAAATGAAAATTCCATTAATATGCTATGGGTCATACATTTGCGTCCGTTCTTTAATGAGTATTCGAATTCAACTTGAATTCGTTCCTTTTTCTACAAGTTTTATAATTAGCAATTTGCACGAAGTTCTATGATTACTTCCAGCTTAAGTCAACCTTTACAAAGTTTGCCTTTAGTTATAATTCTAGTGTTCACCAATGGTTTCTTTATATATCACTCTAGCTCTACTTTTCATATACTAATTTCTACATAACGTTTACAGTAGCTTTATAATAATTACTGTAATTGAAAATATTTAGGTAATTATTTGGTATATCTAGTATACACTAGATTCATCATACAATTTTTCCATATTGATCTCTTATGCTACTTACCATTGTCACGTATTTATAATATTACACTACTTTCTTGCTTTGCAATCATTTTTGGTTTTCTAGAATCGTTGTATACACAATTTATCTCTCTCTCACACACACACATATATATGTCTTTAAGCTTCACTATTGCATTTATTGTAATATTTTAGTGTCCATCTTTTTCTATGAAGCCCCTCCTTATACTTTATGTACTAATCTTTTGTATATTAACCACTAGTTGTCTAAACTTTAAGTAATTTCATTATACAGTTACTTCTAATATACTTTTATAAAATGTAAGACTTCTAGGATTTGTAATGTGCATATTCTAGAGAAATTAATATAAATAGAGTTATGTTTATACGAACAAGCACTCCTTTACTTACCTTTCTAGATAGACTTACAAATATAAAAATATAAAAATATCGTACATTAAGAGCTATGAAAATGATGGTAATCTCTAAGTTTCTTTTCTCTTAGACTATACATACTTTCTAATAATAATAATACATAAAAAATATCATTAGATAAGTTTTTTTTCTTTCTTTAGTTGCTATCTAATATACCCTTAAACTTTATTCTCCCACTTATTTTCTTTGGAGTTACAAAGAATTCCAAAAGTTCCTAGACATCATTTTATTTAATATCAAATAACTCCAATATGACATTAACCTTTATAGTAAGACGGATCCTTAACTTCACATTACTTTTCTCATTAGGAACATTTTTTGACATGGTTCTCCTAGGTGTGTGCATATCAAAATATTAGACAAAGAACAACAATAAAAAAAATAATACATAATCTTGCATGTGGATATTATAACATCAATATCAACACAAATACACATTCTTGCTCCTCTTCTATCACCATAGGTTATTGAACTATGCAAAAATAAAAATGAAAGAAGGATTTAACAAAAGTTCAACTACCCCTTACTTAGGTAATATTTCAGAATAGAGCACCTTCCATCCAACCTTGAACTATCTCCCATAGTTCCCTCGAGCTAAGACCTTCTTGCCTCTAAAATCTTCCCCCTCATTGATTCCTGGTGGTTTATTTTATAGACTTCTTCCCAACAGATTTTAGCAGCCTCCTACTTCAAGGTCTCCCAACCTTTTTACCTAAATCTTTTCGTTTTAGTTTTTTTAAAAAAATACTTTGCTACAATGTGTATTATTTCTTGATTCATGGTGGTTTATTTTATAGACTTCTTCCCAAGAAATTTTAGCAGCCTCCTACTTCAAATTTTTACTAAATCTTTTTGTTTTAGTTTTTTTCAAAAATATACTTTTCTAAAATATGTATTATTTATTTTTCTGCATTTAATATTTTTAATAGTAACAACCACATTTAGAAACACGAATTGGATCAGCAAACCACCAATTTCAAATTTGATTCTGAAAACCACCATTTTCAAATTTTATTTTGCTATTAAATCATGAATGGATATCTATATTCTTGGAAATGATTAGCATGAAATCCTATAACAATACTTGCACGAAAGAAATACGGGGCACGAGAAACATGAATATGAGGCAGGCCTCTGTGTGGTGGGAGAAACTATGTTTGGTTCAAGAGCCAATTAATTTCCTGGTACATTTAAAGGATTGAGTGTGAGCGGTGACTGAATCGCGAAACCGGTCTCCTTCGACTGCCATCTTAATATGATGCGCTGACGCGTGCTTTCCAGCATCAATGGAGCTCTCATAACTCCTCATTAACTCACCCTTGCTTTCACTTGCTGCTCCTCCTCTGATTTTGCTTTGCAACATCCAGGAGGACTTGGAGCATTGCCTGGGCATTGAGGTGCAGCTGGAGGGCACATAGAAAGTGACGCCTCAACGGAATAATGAACGTTACGTTGGTGTGAAGGAGTTGGAAGATGGGGATTGGGTTTAGGAAGGGTGTTGTGAACGTTACTACTTTTATGCGGTTCTCCTTCGACTGCGATGTTAACTTGATCTGCTGACGCGTGCTTTCGAGCATCAATGGAGCTCTCATAATTCCTCACTAACTCCGCCTTGCCATTGGACAATCCAGGAGGACTTGGAGCATTGCGTGGGCATTGAGGTGAAGCTGGACGGCACACAGAAAGTCCTGCTGCCCACGCCCCAACTGAAGAATGAATGTTCCGTTTGTGTGAAGGAGTTGGCAGATGGGGATTGGGTTGATGGGCAGCAAGCACGAGTAGGGGGTTGCGACCATCACCTCCAAACGATTGCCATCCTCCTGCTGCCGCGGCTTTAAGAGAAGATTGAATGTTACTGCGAGCATTTCCGTCGGGTTGAGGTGCCGGAGAAGCTGCAACCCGAAGAAAGGGCCTTCCTTAAGCAACAACGTCGACATAAGTAGGGCGACGGCAGTAAGTAGAATGACAGAAACATTAGTTTTCATTTTCCTAGGGTAAGGCATCATCCTTTTCTGCTCTTATGTTCAACAAAGGCTTGGGTATCGTGACAATCTTCTGTGGATGGGTTAGATGGTTGATAGCATGTAAGTATTGGAGATAATGAGAGCTAGGGAAATAGTGTGTAAATATTGGAGATAATGAGAGCTATGAAGCTATACTTGTATATGAAATATTTGAGATAATGAGAGTTATGGAAACGTGATTTATTGTTGAGTTGTAGTTGCAGATGAAATATTTGATGCATGCATACAATGCATTACGAGGGAGATTCGTTTTTATATGCATACATAGAGGGGAGGAGCGGAGGCACACCCTGACCCTGGATTGTTGAATACAATTCAAATTAATTACAGATTCTTCGTTCGTGGAGCAGACGGAAGATAAACGATTGTCTTAAGGGTCGCAATGGCAAAGCCCCGCTTTAACGTTCAAACTCCTTAACGTTAACCAGTGGTTTCAACTTTGTGGGTTGACTGCGTGGAGAGAGCGTGGAATAGTAATGTGTGAGCGGGTTGGGATGTTTGACTTTGTTGCTTTATTCATCTCCGGTGTTGAATTGACTTCGGCCTAATGGAAGCAGAAGATTCTTGGAAGTCAAATTTTGATCCGGAAGGGAAGCGTTGACGGACCCATTCGGATTCGGAACACTTGCAAAGTTCAAACTCAATTTAACGAGTGGTTTCAACTTTGTGGGTTGTCTACGTCCAGAGAGCCTGTGTCACGCCCCTATATTTTTTTTTGGGTAATAAGGGGGTGCGGCACCGCCTTATGCCGGGTTCGGGCATATACGGACTACGCCTTCCTTAGACTTCCAACACCAATTTAACTCTTAAACCGTGTTATGTATATAATTTCCCACTGTTAACTCTTTACTTATAACCGATATGTGAACAGCAATACGATCTTTACATATATTGTTTAACTTATATAATCCTTTAGTAAAGCATCCACGAACAGCAGTAATAAATCACACGATATACTTAACACAGAGATTGAAGGGGCGGGCGCCAACTCCAACCGAGTTGCACCCAAACTGTTAAATGGTTTCAAAAATATCAATTTACAATTTTACAATAGGTGGGAGCCCCGCCGGGCGTCACCACCGTTCCTTGAACGTTCGGCCTGCACGATCCTCCGATCGTTTACAACAGTCCCGTTTTCGGGCAATCTGCTAGACCCAACCAACCGTCCAAAACCGATCCTCAGATCGTTCCCCGGACCCTCGGCCTGTGCCAAACTGCCGCAGCAACTTGTCGTGTCGTCGACCTTCTTGCGCACGGTCGCGCCTTCGTTCGACAGTCCAACTGTCCTGACTCGTTCAGACTTCCGTCGTCGCCCTTGTTCGACCGGTTCACCCACCGAAACCGTCCTCAGCTGCCCTTCGAGACCTGTCTGTCACATCGTCGCTATGCGCTGTTGTGTGTAGAGCTCTTCGAAGGCTAACCAAGACCGAATGCCTTAGAGCGAATGATGATCGAAACTTGAGTGAATGAATTCCAAATGGTTGAGCGCCTCCATACTTATATGGATCTACGCCAATCTTCAAGGGGTGTCGGTTACTCCAAGCCGACCCCCGTATGTGTGTTCCGCCGCCCCAACTCCATGAGCCGACGCGGTATTTTGTTAAAAGTCACCCAACCTCCATTGAGCGGACTCGTTTGTTAATTTGGGAGTTGTGTCGTTCAACCGTTCGGGCGGGTCGGCCTATGTTTCATATGGCCGCCCACGCCACGGTATAAGTCACCCTCCGTTCTATCCGCGCGCTCGAACCTTGTGCTGCCCCCTGTCGCAAGTCCTCGTTGTTTGGTCCCTCGCATCGTTCGTTGTTCGCCGGTTTGCTGTTTCGTTCGGGCGGGCGCACTCCGTGTCGCCCCGCCTATGTGGACTTCCGCCCGGTTAACCATTCGTTCCAAACTGTCGGTCCCCCGTTTTGTGTTATGTCCATGTAGGCCTCCGCCCTTGCTGCCCGTGAGCCACCTTCGTAGCCCCGGTTACGACTGTTCGCTTGGCGTTTCGGGCGGGTGGGCGCACTATCGTGTCACCGACCGCCATGGTTCCAACGGCCTCCCATCTTGCCAAACTGTTATATCCTTCGGGCGCCCGTCCTCCGACGTTTGCCCTGCTGCCCGTG
Source organism: Pinus taeda (assembly GCA_000404065.3). Classification (NCBI taxonomy): domain Eukaryota; kingdom Viridiplantae; phylum Streptophyta; class Pinopsida; order Pinales; family Pinaceae; genus Pinus; species Pinus taeda. The sequence goes on from APFE030962089.1 coordinate 7,314, forward strand.
TGCCGCTCCGTCGCACCGGTGATGTTAGTCCATCGTGTCGATCCCTTGAACGGAACCTTGGGTGGGGACGTCGTTCGTCGACGTTCGGGTCGCCCGTCGTCGTGCGGAGCACCCGGTCCTCAGGGCGTTACATCCTCCCCCACCTTATTCCGTTGTCGTCCCGACAACCTCCATACCATCGTGCCCCCTTCGGTCCTCCATACCAAGTCACCCTCCCATTTCGTAATCCTGTGCACGTTGCGGGAGTATGCATCCCATACTACATCAACTCGGAAATTAGACATCGACCCAGCTCCTTAATGCTTCAGATCTCCAAGTCACCATGTATGGACTCCGGTGTAAGTGTTCGTGCTACACTTACAAGTTCGGTCCCCGGCTCAGGTTCGTGGGAACCCCACTTTTCTGCTGACCGAAGGACCACCCTGCTTAATCACCTTACGGGCCCACTGCCTTGAGCAGCCAACGGTGAGCCCTGCCTCCTGTTTCATTTAAGCCATTCTCGATGGAGGTGAGTCTGGTGGCTCACCTTCATCCATCAACTCAGTCCACCTGCCTGGACCTCTGCCCTCTAACTGTTGCCAGTGTGCCTCCCGATCTTCCCCTTGGATATTCGGCCCCATCCACACATTGTTTCCTTTGTTATTGTTTTCCACCAACTCCAACCCTCTTGGCCAATCCAAGATGCTGCTTGTAAGTGCTCGAGTGACCGGTTCTTTCCCTTCAACTGCCGTCACTTCCCGTTTTTTTATACAAAGTTTTGTCGTGCATCCCCATGGCAAGGTGCCCTCTTGCACAGGCAAGCTGATTTTGCCTTCTCCTGCTTTCGGCCCCTCTACCAAATGCCCACTTGAACTGTTTGTAATGTTGTCACGAGATCTCTTCGCAAGAGCTCTTTCCGCTATACCTGTATGTCCACAGCCTGATTGTGCTTCAACTTGATTGGGTTCAAGTCCACTATCGGCCATCTCGCTGTTCGCAACGCCTTCCATCCTCAAAACTTCCTCCTCTTCGTCATTACAATCTGCAGTCTCATCGATCATGCGCCTCATAACCCGGTCCTGCTCCATTGCTCGACAAAGTTGAAGAAGTTCTTCTTCAACGTTCTTTTCCAAGACTGCAAGTCCTTCACGGATGCGGGGTCTTTCCTTTTTCAGCCGTCTCAACCTGTGTAAGGTAGACAAAAGTTTCCTTCCGCCCTCTCCCAAATTTGCCATGTCTCGTTCTTCCCTGTGAGTGTCATCCCTCATCCATGTCGGTAAACAATCCGATTCTGGTTCAACTTGAGCACTTTCAAGTTTTGCCTCTATCGAACTTCCATCATCTCGTGCTTCTTCCATGTTCGGCTCGAATGTACCAACTAGGTATCCAATGACCAAGTTCAAGGAACTAATCTTCCGAAAGTCCTCTGGATGTTCCTGGTAGTGCATCCCTAACCTGTCTATGTGGTCGAGCTCCTCTTGCTCAATTACGACTTTCAATTTTCCGCCCAAGTCTGAACGACTTGTTTCAACCGGCTCTCCCTGAACCGTGGCAGTAATTGCCATTTCTCGTACTTGTCTATCCGAACGTTCGGTCCGCCGATGACCCGACCCGTTCAGCTCCCGTTTTACTTGTGCACCTGTCACCTGTTCGAACAACCTGTTCACCGGCGCCAACTGTGCTCTCTCGTCTTCGTCCGCAGGCTAAACCCGCTCTGATACCATCTGTCACGCCCCTATATTTTTTTTGCGTAATAAGGGGGTGCGGCACCGCCTTATGCCGGGTTCGGGCATATACGGACTACGCCTTCCTTAGACTTCCAACACCAATTTAACTCTTAAACCGTGTTATGTATATAATTTCCCAATGTTAACTCTTTACTTATAACCGATATGTGAACAGCAATACGATCTTTACATATATTGTTTAACTTATATAATCGTTTAGTAAAGCATCCACGAACAACAGTAATAAATCACACGATATACTTAACACAGATATTGAAGGGGCGGGCGCCAACTCCAACCGAGTTGCACCCAAACTGTTAAATGGTTTCAACAATATCAATTTACAATTTTACAATAGGTGGGAGCCCCACCGGGCGTCACCACCGTTCCTTGAACGTTCGGCCTGCACGATCCTCCGATTGTTTACAACAGTCCCGTTTTCGGGCAATCTGCTAGACCCAACCAACCGTCCAGAACCGATCCTCAGATCGTTCCCAGGACCCTCGGCCTGTGCCAAACTACCGCAGCAACTTGTCGTGTCGTCGACCTTCTTGCACACGGTCGCGCCTTCGTTCGACAGTGCAACTGTCCTGACTCGTTCAGACTTCCGTCGTCGCCCTTGTTCGACCGGTTCACCCACCGAAACCGTCCTCGGCTGCCCTTCGAGACCTGTCTGTCACATCGTCGCTATGCGCTGTTGTGTGTAGAGCTCTTCGAAGGCTAACCAAGACCGAATGCCTTAGAGCGAATGATGATCGAAACTTGAGTGAATGAATTCCAAATGGTTGAGCGCCTCCATACTTATATGGATCTATGCCAATCTTCAAGGGGTGTCGGTTACTCCAAGCCGACCCCCGTATGTGTGTTCCGCCGCCCCAACTCCATGAGCCGACGTGGTATTTTGTTAAAAGTCGCCCAACATCCATTGAGCTGACTCGTTTGTTAATTTGGGAGTTGTGTCGTTCAACCGTTCGGGCGGGTCGGCCTATGTTTCATATGGCCGCCCACGACACGGTATAAGTCACCCTCCATTCTATCCGCGCGCTCGAACCTTGTGCTGCCCCCTGTCGCAAGTCCTCGCTGTTTGGTCCCTCGCATCGTTCGTTGTTCGCCGGTTTGCTGTTTCGTTCGGGCGAGCGCACTCTGTGTCGCCCCTCCTATGTGGACTTCCGCTCGGTTAACCATTCGTTCCAAACTGTCGGTCCCCCGTTTTGTGTTATGTCCATGTAGGCCTCCGCCCTTGCTGCCCGTGAGCCACCTCCGTAGCCCCGGTTATGACTGTTTGCTTAGCGTTTCGGGCGGGTGGGCGCACTATCCTGTCGCCCACCGCCATCGTTCCAACGGCCTCCCATCTTGCCAGACTGTTATATCCTTCGGGCGCCCATCCTCCGACGTTTGCCCTGCTGCCCATGTGCCGCTCCGTCGCACCGGTGATGTTAGTCCATCGTGTCGATCCCTTGAACGGAACCTTGGGTGGGGACGTCGTTCGTCGACGTTCGGGTCGCCCGTCGTCGTCCGGAGCGCCCGGTCCTCAGGGCGTTACAGCCTGGGTTGGGATGTTTGACATTGTTGCCCTATTCATCTCCGCGGTTGAATTGACTTGTCTGGTGTTGGATTTGATTTAGGACGATTGGCAACAGAAGATTCTTGGAAGTCAAATCAGATGTATCTGATTTTGATCCGTAGGGGCAGCGTTGATGTATATCATTGTGTGGTAAGGTATATAACCTTTGGTCAATCCCTGAATTTCCATTCAGATTCGGAACACTTGCAAACTGGGTTTGTGAAAACAGCAATGTTTTGACAGATTGAGATTTAGAAATCCACTTACACACCAAAAACTATATTTTGATATTAAATATAAATACATTAATATAAATATAAATAAATCAATAATAGTAATTCTATCTTAATCACAACAAATTTCTCAATCACATACCACATACTAATTTATAAAACATTATAACTAACGATTTAGATGAAATTCTACGGTTACTTCCTGCCTAAATCAACCTTTACAAAGTGTTCCTTTAGTTATAATACTAAAGTTCACCAAATGGTTTCTTTATATAGACTCTTTCTATACCAATTTCTACTGTATCGTACAATGTTTCCATGTTGCTTTCTCATTCCAACTTACCTTACCGTTTTCACGTATTTATAATATTACACTACTTTCATGCTCTGCAATCATTTTTGGATTTCTAGAATTTTTATATACACAGTTTATCTTATATATATAATAAAAGTCTTTAAATTTTATTTTTGATTTTATTTTAATATTTTAGCATCTATATTTTCTTATGAAATCTCTCTTTATATTTTTATGTACTAATCCTTTGTGTATCAATCACTAGTTGTCTAAATTTCAAGTCATTTCTTTATACAATAATTTCTAATATACTTTTATAAAATGTAAGACTTTTGGGACCTTTACTGTGCGTACTCTCCACAACTTCATATAAATAGAGTTATGTTTATATGTACAAGTACTCGTTTACTTACATTTCCAAATAGAGTTACAAATATAAACATATCATACATTAAGAGATATTCAAGGTAATCTCCAGCTTCCTTTTCTTTCGTACTACACAATTTTTCTAATAATAATATTATATTAGAAATATCATTGGATGAGCATTTTTTTTTAATGGCTATCCAATATGCCCCCTAAACTTTATTCTCCCATTTATTTTCTTTAGAGTTAGAATGAATACCAAAAGTACCTCGACATCATTATATTTAATATCCAATAGCTCCAATATGGCTAAATTCAATGAGTTACGTATGTTTTATCCTTTATGCTCATACCGAGCCTTAATTTCCGATTACTTTTCTAGCTCAGAACTTTTTTTGGACCCATTCTCCTACGTGCATGCATATCAAAATGGTAGAAAAAGAAAAACAAAAAATAAAAGAATAAATAATCTTGCATGTAGGTAATATAGTATCAATATGAACTCAACTATGCAATCTTGCTACTATTCTGTCACCATAGGTTATTGAATTATGCAGAAATGAAAGAAGAATTTAATAGAAGTTCAACTACCCATTACTACTTGGGGAAAATTTCAAGATAGAGAAACTTCCACCGAACCGTGAACTATCTCCCATAGTGCCCCTAAGCTAAGACCACCTTGCCTCTGGAATCTCACTGCCATTGATTCTTGGTGATTTATTTTATAGACTTCTTCGCAGTAAATTTTAACAGCATCTTGCTTTAAGGTCTGCAAACGTTTTAGTCTAGGTCTTTTTGTTTTAGTTTTTCTCAAAAAAGTTATTTTTATTTTTCTTTAAAGCACATTTTTCTCTCCGGAGTGATTTAGTCCACCCCACTTAGTATATCTCTTGAATTAAGTGATTAACATAATAATTCTCTATCTTTATGTTAATTTAATTTCTATTATTCCTGCCCAACGGATTTTTAGGATACTTTTAGGGAATGTCCTACACAGGTCTCTTCACTACTAGGTTCTTTCACTTTACATTATTTTGAGAGATGGCTCAACTCTGCAGTACACATACTCTTATATTGATTTCGTGCTCCTTCCCTAACATGTTTTCATACATGCTAAACATGTACTTCCTATTTTCATTCGTGCTTTCCACCTACACCCAACAGCTATCCACATGCACCCAACAAGGTCAGCATCATCGATATATTATCACAACATTACAATAGATCCTTTGGCTATGCCCAATGATATGGATACTGTTTACTTATGAACTTCAACATATGGAATTGTAAATTGCTTTTCACATTGCTCACATAGAGATAACAATAATTAAGGGACAGTCAGATGAGGAAAAAAAATATTCATAATACCAACATAGGTAATTAAAGAATATCTTTTCGTACTCAAGTTTCATGATTGAACAACATAAGGTAATTCACAAATGTGCTACACTTATTTTCCTTTAATTCAATCCCTTCAGGTGTTTTTTTTTTTAGTTTTTAATTTTTTACCAATTTGGCCTGCAGTGCAGGTTATTTATGAATATTGCAACATGTTACTTCTATATTTAACCATATATTCTTTTTCATTTGCATGAATATCTTAACACTCGCCAGGTTTGTGTAATTGGTTTCATCACTGCCAAACATTTTCACACACACCCATGTGTATATCTGTTAAAACAATACATCAATTAGTAAAAATTAAGTCTACAAATTTTCCTAAGTAGAAATTTATGAAAATATCACGCTTAATTTGTTAGGCCACGCTAGGAAATTCTATTAACATTCCTAGTTTATCTTGTGACATTATTGTAACATTTTTTTTTTAATTTTTTAATGGTCAATCTTGGTTGAGAAAAAAAAAGAAAAAAAACTAAGTTGTGAAGTTTCTTACGAAACACCAATGTTGATTTCTAATGCCGTAAAATTTTGAGATCATTTCATTCTTAATATTGCTACCAATCTGGGATTTCTTAGCCCTTGTCAGGGTCTAATTCACTTGTCCCTAAATTAATTGCATGTTTGCACTCCTAAATTTAGCTTCGATCCATTTTACTCTTATCCATTTATATGTAAAGTTGATGGGTTCTATCTCTTTTTATTTCCTTCATGATCTTCTCATTTCTTTGCAAATAAATTGTTGTTATTACTATTATTTTTATCTTCATAGTCCCCCAATTATTCTATCTACTTT
>APFE030962101.1:11656-28526 GCA_000404065.3 Pinus taeda
CATGCTATCTTATGGTTCATTATTGTGTCTAAATGCTTCTATACAATGTTTAATTTACATGTTGCGTAAATGTCTGTCGAATACATGATTTGCTAATGCATCAGTTAACGTGTTTAATCTTCTTGGAATATGTTGATATGTAATAAAATCAAAACTTCTTTCCAATAATTTAAATCGTAAATACAACCTTAAAATATGATGATCTCTGATGGAATAACGCCCATTGAGTTGGTGGACAACAGGTTGAGAATCCAAATTCACAACTAATGCATGAATATCGAGGTTAATTGCCTTGGTCAGCAATTCAATAACAGCACTGTATTCAGTGACATTGTTTGTTGTGCAACCCATACAAACAGCCTGAAGATCTACTAACTCACCATGACGATCATAGTTCACCCGTGCTGCGGAGGAAAGATTTTGGGTACTACGGTAGGCACCATCAGTGAAACCAACGTAAGGTGTAGCAAACATCTGCAAAAGAAATAAAAAGACACAATAAGTGACGATTACGCCTACACACCAAGCCATACAAGAAAACACGCACTAAAAACACACATGCTGAAAACACACATATGTAAAAATTATATGCACGGGATTCATGCATAATATTTTTTTAGATAAATCTCATTTCGGGGCTTATCTAGAGGATTCTCTTCATAGTTGATCAGCTCATAAGCCCCTTTTTGCAAAACACGTTTCACAAAATATGGCCCATGCCACATGGGCTTGAATTTGCCTACCCCCATCTTATCATTCACTTGATCATAGAGCAGGACTAGATCTCCTTCAACAAAAGAACGGGGATGAACAGTTTGGTCGAAGTAAATTTTCACTCTCTTCTTTTGTGCTTCAATAACTAGAGAGGCTAGTCGACGGGTCTTGTCTAACCATTCTAGGTAAAGAATATGTTCATCTACCGGAGTAGTGTTTGGGAGAAATTTGGAAACTAATTGAAGCGAAGGGATTTCACAACAATTGGAAGAGTGGCTTCCATGCTGTAAAATAATTGGAACGGGGTGAACCCAGTGGCATCTTTCGTAGAAGTTTGGTAGGCCCATAAGGCGGAAAACAACATCAGATGCCAGTTGGACTTGTGCATGCCAATGGTGCATTGAAGCATCATGACCAACACTTTGTTGATAGCTTCTACCTGACCATTGGCCTGAGGATCATATGGTGTTGAACTATCATGCCGCAAGCCCAGCTAGGTTGTTAACTCGGTCATCATATGATTACAGAAATAAGAACCGTGATCAATGACGATGGCTTGAGGGACTCCAAAACGTGAAATGACATGATTAAGTAAAAATTAAAATTGCGCCATTGTCTTACCATAATTAGATAGTGTAGGCATTTCCTTGGCCCATTTCATGAAATATTCAATGGCAACGATGATATACCCATGCCCCCTGACCGAGCGAGGTTTATAGGTCATATAATCAATGACCCATTTGGAAAAAGGGCTGACAGTAATGATAGGATGTAAAGGAGCAGGGAGCGCACACATCTTCTGTTCATAGATCTGGCATGCATGACAAGAGAGGATGGAAAGAATGCAATCCTTAAAAATAGACGGCCATAAATAACCAGCACGAAGGATCTTATGAGCAGTAGCATATCCGGACATATGACCACCACAAGCCTTAGAGTGCCAGTCATTCAAGACTCATTCGGCCTCCTCGAATGTCAAACAACGGTGGAGAACAGAGTCAGCGCCAACCCAGTACAGGTGTCCCCAATAATGCGACAGGGTTGAGAATGGTGGCGAATGCATCACCGAGCATCCTTAGATAAATCAGAGTGAAAGGAGGACGTCTGAAGGTAGACAATAATATCCCCGCACCATGGATCAAGGGTGCTAATCAAAAATAGGGACTCGTCTGGAATATGGTCCTCAGATCGAGAGGGTGTAGTTGTAGATGGTAAGGAGCAGAGAAACTCAGTAAAAACGAGGGATTTCTTAGATTTGGTTGTAGCTAACTCCAAGTCAAACTCTTGAAGGATGACAATCCATTTTGAGTATTTTCCCCCTAGTAACTGATGCGACAAGATGTACATCATCGGGTTGCAATCAGAAATCACCGTCGTGGTATGCAACAATATATAGTGGTGGAAATGTTGGATGGCATGAATGGTAGCCAAAGCCAAATTCTCGACATAGGCATATCGAGCTTCCATATTGAGTAGATTGTGGCTGAGATAGTAGACAATGTGCTCAATACCATCATCCTCGTCTTGGACTAGAACCATGTTGATGGTAGTATTGGCGGAAACTAAATAAAGAGTATAGTCATGGTGATAATTAGGCAGATGTAACAATGGAGCAAAAACAAGGAGTGTCTGGAGCTGCTCGAATGACTCTTGTGCAACGGAATCCCAGACAAAAGGGGTATCCCGTTTTAATAAATGTGTATAGCCTTTGGCTACTTCAGCATAGTTTGGAATAAAACAGTGGAGAAAATTAGCTTTACCCTGCAAACTCTACAACTACTGGAAAGAAGTAGGGGCAGGAAGATTCAAGATGGATTCAGACTTAAGAGGATCCAAGTGGATACCCTTTTTGGAGACGACAAACCCAAGAAGTCTGCAAGATTCAATGCAAAAGACACATTTATGCAGATTAAGGCGAATACGATAGTGCCAACAACAAAGAAACATTTCACAAAGGTGTTTTGGATGGTCTTGGCGCTTTGCTGAATGAGTCGGAAGGTCATCTAGGTAAGGCTATACAATGTGCCAAGTATCGTGAAATGCATAAGACATTGCACGTTGGAAGGTAGCATCAGCATTTTTTAGACCGAAAGGGAGTTTCTTATAAGTGAAAGTACCCCACGGACAGATGAAGGTTGTCTTGTGTTGATCTGCGGGTGATATATTGATCTGGTTGTAACCATAGAAACCATCCATAAATGAATAAATCTCACTCTCGGCACACTCATCAATGAGTTTTTCAATGAAAGGTATAGGGAAATTATTTTTGGGACAAGCACGATTAACGTCGCGATAATCAACACATACCCTAATAGTGCCTTGTTTCTTGGTCACTAGGACAATATTATAAACCTAATCTATAAGCGGGATAGGGTAAATAAAACCAGCTTTAAGAAGCTTTTCAACTTCTGCTTTGATAGTTGTAGCCTTTCGGGGGTGCACAGGGTGTAGACGCTGTTGAATAGGTTTAGCACCTGAATACGTAGGTATTTCATGCACCACAATGCTAGGATCGATGCCAGGCATCTCTTCATACGACCAAGCAAAAACATCTCAAAATTATCGAAAAAGATCAGTATAAAGTTGAATCTCCTCTCGAGTACAAGTTACTCCGACGTGAATATGTTCAAAAACCTCTAGATTAACATAGATTTCGATAGGTTGAGTTTGCATGATGTTCCCCATGTTGCCTTCAGAGAAAACTTGATGGATCTGTATAGGTGTCTGAAGGGGTTGGGAAGGGAGATAGGGAGCAAACTGCTCAAGACAAGTAAGCATAACCCCATGGGTAGGGAGAAATGAGGAACGATGGTGATGATTAAACCAGGGGGGATCCTCAGAAGACATAGTCTCAATAATCGCTTCATCATAAGGAAAGGTTTCCTGTAAGGGGTTCGAAGAAGCACCATCTCCAAGCTAAGGGGAGTAGACGTATGAGTCGAGAGCCCTACTTGAAGCAGTAGGTTCAAAAAATGAAGACGATGCAGAAACAATTTCGACGTAGTTGAGCTCGGCAAGACTCAACGACATAACATCACCCCAAGATTCTATTTGATTAGCGGGAGGAAGAACCCATGGATTAGAACGAGCCAAAATCATATTCATGGGAGCGATGTTCTGAGGTGGGAGTGAAAAAACACCCATAAGGGTAGGATCTTTAAAAATTCCAACACCCACACTCTCATACGGAACAGAGGTATGCTCCATGAAAGGCACATTACCATCGGAAGAAGAAGAGGTGAAGAAGGACAGCTGGTCTACCGTGACAATCTTCCCTTGATGAGGGAAATGAAGAATATGAAATAGAGATGAGGCCACAGCTTGCATGGCATAGGTCCAGCTTCATCCTAAGAGGAGGTTATAAGTCAAATTGGCATCAACAACTTCGACCTCAACTTTGACCATCTTCCCTTCCTGAGTAATAGGCAGACATGAGAGTATACCGTAAGGACGAGAATCTCTCCCATCGAAGGCTTCCAAGGTATTGGGAGACTGGCTCAGGGTTGGAGAACTGATAGCCTTCCAACAAGCAACAGACATGATGCAAGTAGAAGTGCTTTCATCAATAATAGTGCGGTGAATAGTCTTAGAATTGATGATGACTTGAATAAGAAAGGCTAATGGTGAGGCAGTCTTGGTACATGATTTTCCAGATCAAAAGTGATCAATTCCGAGTTAGCCGGGTCAATGCCACTGATGGCTGATAGCAACGACTTCCTCTGGGAGGGACAGCTTTGGAGGACTTCTAATGCAGACATAGCCAAAGGAGCTTGGTCTAAGTCCTCAATGATGTTATAATTTTAAGCAACACGAGCATTAGGGTTGTAAGAAGACTTCCAGATTACTCCTTAAGTAGGAGGTCGAATGAATGTCTCATTACTAGGTTGCTCGATATGGAGCAGACCCAAACTGGACAGAGGAACACTAGAGGGGACCTCAGTTTCCTTCCCAGTGGGTGAAGGATACTCTTTTGACCATGTATTGATATGGACGGGGATTTTCCCATCCATAAAAACTTGAGAGCTCAAGGGAGAAGAGGATTGAGAAGGATCAACAACCATTTGAGCCTACTGGGAGGGGAAAGGCTCTTTGAGCACTGCAGGAGTCCCAGGGGCACCTTTTAACAAACAACTAACCTCAAAACGCCTTGAGAAGTCTTTAGTATAGTGATCCTCGTCAAAAACAAGACAAGGATACTTAGGTTTATGCTTGGCACCTTCCTCGGCCGGAGGCTTAGGGGGATCCTGCTTAGGTTGATCGGCTTTATTCTTTCCTTTTCCCTTCTTCTTACCTTTCGAGGTTTTGTTCGCCGAGGTGGACTGAATGGTGTTAACCTCAGAGGTCTTACAAGAATTAGACAAAGGCTAGGAAGCATTTTCATTTGGAGCATTAGATTTTTTCTTCTCAAGGTTGGTGGGATCTTTTCGAGAGGACATGTTAACAAAACCTATGACACCATCAATAGATGGTGTTGACGGAGCTTGGGAAGTTTCGGGTCATGGAGCATCCGGAAAAATATCATATAACGTACCAGACTGGGAGTAAACCAAGTCAAGGTATTGAGCATGCGTAATTGCTTGCTCTTCAGTTACACATGCCCCCATAGCAATGCCTAAGCTATCAGACCAACTAACAAGGTCAAAAGCAGTTGGTCAGAATTTGGTCGGGGATCTAGAACTTAATTAAATGGCGACAATGTCTCCATTCATGGATGTTATTAGAGATATAAGTAGCCATATTTTTTTTCAAAGATGTTAGGAGGTGTGTGCCCATTTCATATCGAATCAGCAACTGCAAATGAGTTAAAAATGCCATAGCCAGCAAGTTAAAGTCCTGAAAAGTTCCACAAGCCAACTCAATATACCATATGGCAGTAGAGCCAATGAGAGTCTGTTGAAATAGGCGGAGCCAGATTGAATCATCAAGCCATGAATTCGATGAACACCATAGGCTATCTTCTCCAGCTTTACCATCGAATTTGGGACAATCAGCAGGAATCTTATTTGGAACCAGTGGCCAATATGGATTATGAAGAATAGGATCATTAGTTAGTTTGGACATGTCCGGTAATACCAACGTTGCCAAAAAGGGTAATTGAGGGTTGAAGGACATCTGAGGCCACCGATAAGAAACAACACCAGAGTTCCATCTAGTTCCCTGTTGCCCCCATTGATTTTGTCTAGACGAATTTGGCCTGTAAGGATTTTTTCCATAGGGGTTATAGCTATAACTGGATGGTAGAACCTGGATTTGACCCCGTGCATTCTACTAATTACCAACCTGACCCATACGAGCAACATATGGCTACTGAAAATTCTGATAAGGGTTGACCTGTGGTTGTTGATAATTTTGGTATGGGGAAAATTGAGTTTGCCCTTGGGGTTGCTGAAAACTATAAAGTGGCTGGGCTCTAGGCTGGGCCTGGGAGCTAGGCTGTGCTTGATAAATAGGATGGGCTTGGGGCCCAACTTGAGCTTGAAGACCGGATTGGATCTGGAGCCCAGTCTGGGGCTGAAAACTGGGTGGGGCTTGAGAAGCAATGAGCGTTTGAGTGCCCAGTTGAGCAGTCCCAGATGGATGTCCTTAGGAGAACTCAGGCTGAGCCATCTGGCTAAAAGGTTGACCTGGTTGAGATTGAGGTTGACCCATTTTCCCAGAAGGTTGAGTTTGTTTGGTATTGGGTTGACTTTGCACAACTGAGGTTTGTCTTATCTAGCTGGATGGCTGAGTAGACTGGATAGTTGGTTGGCTTGGTTGGATTTGAGGCTGACCAATTTGTCCAGATGGTTGGCTAGGTTGGATAGTGGGTTGGCCTTGCTGAATGTGAGGCTGACCGACTTGTCCAGAAGGGTAGCCTTGCTGGATACCAAGTTGGCCTTGTTGTATGTAAGGTTGTCCTGTATTACCATAAGGTTGCCCGAAGTAGGTAAAAAAGGAACCACCAAAGGCCATAGGTTATCCCTAGAAGGGTTGTCCTTGTGGGCTGCCAGGTTGCCCTGGATAAGGTTGTCCATAATACGACTGTCCATGAGGGGGCTGGCCGTAAGATGACTCACCTTGGTAGGGTGGTCCTTGAAGATTTGAAGGCTACACTTGGCCACCATGATAAGCGGTGGTGCCCCAAGCAACAGACAACGGAACTGAGACCTCAACCGTAGGTTGAGATGACATAGGTATGGGGTAATAAATATGACCTCCTCAAGAATCATAATAATGAAACAGATTTTTTGGATCCTGATTCTAAAGAGCTTATAAATATTGATCATATGCCCCCTGTTGGAATGGAACCAAAAGAAGGTGGGGCACTTAGTGTAGGATTAACAACTCCTGTCATTGGGCCACTATTGGTAGGACCAGCAGAAGGTCTAGCAAAAGTAGTCACCACTGAAGAAGCAGTGGTAGCACTGACAACAGGGGTTGAAGAAGCCACACAAATGGTTGGAATAGTCGGAACAGATGTGATAGACACATTGTGAATCTGGAGTGCCAAAGGCTCCGAAGTCGGAGTGATAGTACGAGACCATATGGAACTTGAAAGGGGATATCTAGAACCAATGATATCTGCCAAAGCATTATAGTGTAAAGGCAACGAGACACCAAGGGAAGTGACACGGAAGGGCAAAGTTTCTATAGGCATAGGTATTTCACCTCCTGCCACAAAGGATTATTCACCGGAGACGGGGGGTGTCTCATCCATGTCAGAGGAAGACATCTGGACCAAAACACGAGGAGGAGTAATGGGAAAGTCTTCTTCGAAAGGCTCCCAAATGGGGTTCCAACAAATGTCATAATACTTGTCCTATGGAGCGCGAGATTTAAGCGGTTGGATACTCGGGATAACAACAAGAGTATCACTAACAACTGGTACCTTATAAGAGATGGAAGATGGAGATCCTTGGTCACTTGGAAAAGGAGACGGGATCAGTGATTCCACCAAGATGATTCAATTCAAAATCCTAAGAAAACTAACAAGTAAGGAAAGAACCTTACACAAACTAAAATGCAAACAAGATCTAACAAGGTAAATGTGAACGTGGCCAAATAAATTTTAAGACACAAGAACAGAACTTGACCTTTTCATCTTTAAAGAGTCGAGAAAAGGACGAAAAGATGACTCTAGTCGCCCTCGAATATTTAATGAGCCTGAAAGGACAAGTGCTTAGATGGACCTTTTCTTTTAGGGAGTCCGAAAAGGAACGAAAGTGACTACTCTTGAGAACTAGGAAAAAGGTTTACCAAACAGCCCATAAAACTGCATATACACCTTGGCAATCATATGAAAACCAAGGACTTTCTGTACAGCAGTCAATCTTCCCAAATGTTGTGTTCAGTGCGTTACAGTTTGCAAGGCGGCAGACACGGCTTCCTAAGGATATAGGATGATAACCTAGTGGGGTCTCCCAACATATACTCAATGGTACTGGGAGCATAAGTTCATGCTAGCAGCTATTGGATCATAGAAGGAGGAATCACCCAACCTTAAGTGAAAACAATAGAGACTAGGTTTAATGACGCCGGAGCAGATCTCTAGCCTAGACCTCTAAATAATGTGTTATGTTCCAATGCATTGTTAGGTTTATTCAGTTCATTTTACAATTGATATTGAATTATGTTTCAATTTCTAGGCCTTACCATATGTATATCAAAACCTAGGATGCAACTAGAATGAATAAAGCATCTTTCATTTCGATGAAATGCTACTTACAAAAGGGTAGAGAGATCATTCCCAAACCAAGACAAAACCAAGATCAGCAAATGAAGTCACTCAAGAGACACAATGTATAAACACATCAATCCATTCAGTGCATCAATACTACTAATGAGAGATTTAAAATTTGCCTTCTAATTTTTCAAACATGAAAAACTTGGAATGCAAAATACACTTTCACTTTCGCATACTATAGAATGCAATATTTTGATTTTGATAGCTTTGAATTCTAAAGAAACAAACAAGCAAGCGTGAAACTAATTGATCCAAACAATTGTAATCTATGTCTCGTAGTGAAACAATCGAATCAATATGGAAATTGGTTCAACAAATAACACTAAACATCAATCAGCAAGAAACAAGCGATGGAAAAGCTTCAAGTACATCAAAAGGAGGGTTGCGGATGAATCTTGAACAGATAAGTAACCAAGCCAAATAATTCAAAACTTGAAAAACCAGGTCACAAAGCCGAAAAATACAAGATTCACTTCAATGAAACCAAAAAGTGAGCACCTTAACTAAAAGCAATTAAAACAAACTAATAGATAAGAGAAAGGCGACAAGGGATTAACCAGACTAATGAATTCAGGAGGCAGTATTGAAAAAAACAATTCTACAGGAATCGTTGCAGATGTAGCACAAGCAACTAGTGTTGATCAGCCACTAGCTGTAGCAACAGAGCGACATCATCTCGAAAGTACACATCTTTCACATGACGAGACAATTTCAGGAGTCGTCATGACTGTGTGACAGGATTCAGTGATGCACAGACTTACAAAATAGAGCCAACACGATGTTAGCACAACTGTTTAAATTTTTTCAGCGACGAACTTAAAAACAATGAAAGGTAAATAAAAGCTCCCAAACAAAGACTAGTCTATCATTACAGGCAACAAAGGGATTTCCCAAATTGACCTAGGTAACCCAGAAGACTGATGTTTCAATCCCAAAATCCAAAAGATGTTGACTCAAAATAAAGCAAAAGAAAACAAGAGAAAAACATAAGATGGACTCCCCAGTCGAGTCGCCAACTCGTGATGCAGGAAAGTGTTCCCTATGCGAACAGAGGCAACCCCTCTAGCCCTAGAGTGGGTCTAGTCACAGCAAAGACAGATCAACAATTGATTTCCTTAAATAGTCATTGTTGGAGGCCCACCTCAAACTGGTGGTCAATGAAGTTCTGTTGCACTACTCCAGCTTCCGCTTCCTTCTCCTCAATGAGTGATTAACCTAAAACAATACAAAGAAAACACAACAAAGCACGTAACCGGAAAACAACAATGATCTATTTACTTATAAAGTCAAGGAGTCATGAGTTATCAATTAAATTACATACAAGACATAGGAAAACATCATTGATTGTATTAATAATGAATTGAGAGCAAGATTACAACCAAGTCTTGACATCACAAGCCTTCTCACAGGATCCAGCCAGTATGTTTCTCAAGAATTCACTCTTTAAGGATGAATCTCCCAACATACAATGTCTCTCTCTCACTCATAATCTTTAACACAAAGTTAAGGGCACTCCACAACCTTCCACAAGCTATGAAAAATCTCACACTTGTCACACCCACACTAGCTCTCTATCAAACTCAAAAGCACTAGCAGTACTACTCAACCAAAGGAATTACTAACTAGCTGATCATATCAAAGGTGAGTGCTTTAATAGGAGAAAGAGTCTCCATGAAATGTCAAAGAGAGAGCTCATCCTCAAGGAAGGTAGCACAAATAATTAATTCTTAATCGGCAAGGTCAATGCCACCAATGCAAATAGCAGAGACTTCCATTGGGGGGGACAACTCTAGAGAACTTCCAAAGTGGACATAGCCAAAGGAGAATGGGTTAAGTCCTCAACAATACTGTAGTGTTTCACGGCATGAGCATTAGGGTTATAAAAATATTTACGAAGGACTCCCTTAGTAGGAGGTCGAATGACAAACGCAGTGCTATGTCGTTCAATATGAAGAGGGCAAAAACTGGATGAAGGAATGCTTGAAGGGACTTCAGGTTCCTTACTGGCAGACAGAGGATATTCTTTCACTTGAGTACTCACATGGATAGGGATAGTCTCAGCCATAAAAACTTGGGAGCCAAAAGTGGAAGAGGACTGAGGTTGATCGACCACCATTTGAGTTTGTTGAGAGGGAAAAGGCTCTTTAAGCATAGCAAGAGTTCCTGGAGTCCCCTTAAGAAAATGATTAACTTCAGACCATCTAGGACAATATTTAGTTTAGTGATCCTCGTCACAGATGAGACAAGGGTACTTTGGATTGCATTTAGCACCATCATCAGTCGGAGGCTTAGGAGGGTATTGCTTCGATGGATTGGCCTTATTTTTACCTTTCCCCTTTTTCTTACCTTTCGAAGCTTTATCTATCATGGTGGACTGGATGACATTAACTTTGGAGGTTTTACCAGTATTATATGTGGTCTGAGAAGCATTTTCACTAGGAGCAGTAGATTTTTCCTTTGCAGGATTCATGGAAGACTTTCGTGAAGATTGAGCAATGGAAACAATAACACCATCAACAGAGGGTGTCAATAGGGCTTTATAAGTTCCAGGACACGAAGCATCAGGCAAGAGATTATAAAGCATGCCAGATTGGGAATAAACCAAATCAAGATATTGAGCACGCATGATAGCTTGCTCTTCAGTAACACATGCCCCCATAGCGATATCACGAGCTAATGGACCAAAAAAAGAGGTGGTGACCCAGTGAGTTAGAAGTTGATCATGGATCCAGAACTTAATCAAACGATGTCACCTTCTCCATTCATGAATATGATCGGAGATGTGTGTCGTCGTGTCCTGTTTCGGAGAAGAAAGGAGGTGTGTGCCCATTTCATAATGAATCGGTAACTGAAAATGGGTAAGAAATGCCATCAATAGCGAATTGAAGTCTTGGAAAGTTCCACGAGCGAGTTCAATATACCATTTCATAGCGAAACCAGTGGGAGTCCGTTGGAAAATATGGAGATGGATAGAATCATCAAGTTATGAGTTAGATGAGCACTAGAGGTGATAAGTCATGACATGCACTTGAGGGTCCTCTCCAGATTTACCATCAAATTTAGGACAATCATCGGGAATTTTAGTCGAAACTAGTGGCTAGTATGGATTATGAAGGATTGGATCATTCGTCAGCTTGGACACATCAGGAGGTTCCAAGGTTGCCAAAAAAGGTAATTGAGGATTAAAGGACATCATAGGCCTCTCATAAGAGCCAGTATTAGGGTTCCATCAAGATCCTTGTTGCCCCCATGGGTTTTGTTCATAAGGATTTTTCCCAAAAGGATTTTGTCCATAAGGGTTTTGTCAATAAGGATTATAAGTATAACTTGATGGTTGACCCGGGTTTTGACCATTAGCAACCCATTGGTTACCAGCTTGACCACCATGGGCAGCATAGGGCTGCTGAAAATTTTGATAAGGATTAACCTGTGGTTGTTGATAATTTTGATACGGAGCACCCTGAGGTTGCCCTTGGGGTTGTTGAAGTCCTTGGAGACTGCGTGCATTTTTAAGTTCATTCAATAGATTTTAACTGTTAATATTGAATTAAGTTTCAGTTTCAAGGCCCTATCAAATGTATTTCAACAATTCCTAGGATGCAACTACAATGCGTAAAAATCCATTCCTTTAGATGAACAATTACCTAAATGAGGGTAAGGAGTTCATTTCCAAGTGAACGAAAACAATAACAAGAAAATGCAAGAACAACAGTGCATGCAAGCAATCCAATCACTAGGAAACATGATGCATCAATCTCACTTATCTCACAAATAATATGACGAAAAAAATGAAAAATGCAAATTTCGCTTTTCAATTCCTAATCATTAAGAATCTACTAATGCAAAATGCTTTCATTTTCGCATACTATATGAGTGCAATGTTTTTTATTTTTTGGATTTAATAACAAACAAGTAAATGCAATCCTGACTGATCAAAACAAATGTAATCTATGTTCGAATAGCGAACAGAAATGAAATCAACACATCAAACTAATTCAATGGCCAATTACTACAGATCAATCAGAAAGGATAGACAAGCAGCAAGGAAACAACTTCAAACAAGCCAATAAGATAGTTGTGGACATAGTTCAAAATCTTGGAAGGACAAGCAACCCAAAACAAGTGACTTCCTGATGAAACCTCAAAAGACTTAGGTCACACAGCCCTAAAACCCAAAACTCAGACAAATAGAACCAAGAAGGATATACCTTAGCAAAAACAATCAAAAAAAGCTTGATAAGATGTAAGAGACAACAGAGGACAAGCTACACTAGCCTATTCAGGAGGTAGGGCTGTGAAAAGAAACACTACAAGAATCGTTGTAGGGTTTAGACTAGCAACTTTAGATGAAAGCCAAATCTTCATAGGTTCAACGTTAGCAACTGAGCAACGTCGTCACAAGAGTAAACCTGTCTTCAGTGACAGTCTAGTTTCATGAATCGTCACCGCTATATGATGGGATATCTGCGATGTACAGCTTGGTCAAAGAGTACAATGGCAATTCATCACTGCTGTTAGGAACTAAATAATGACGAGCTCAACAGACAAGGAAAACAAGGCAAAAGCAACTGAAAGAGACTAGGCTTGTCACTCAAATAGTGAGGTGGAATACCAGAGCTACTCATCCAGAATATTGATGATTCAGTCACAAAACCAAGAGACGCTATGTAATTCAATTGAAAAGAAATCAAGAGCAAAACAAGAGACAACACATAAAGGACTCCCCAATGGACTCGCCAACTTGTGATGTAGGTAAAGTTCCCTCTACAGATAGAGGCAACCCCTCTAGCCCTAGAGTGGGTCTAGTCACAGCAAGAAAAATACAACAGTTAATTTCCTTATATAGCCATCATTGAAAGAGCCTACCTTATGTCGGTGTTCGATGCAGTCTTTGTTATGCTGCTCCAACTATTGTTTCCTTCTCCTTGATGAGTGATTCACCTAAAACAACATAAGAGAACAATGAAACACATAATAGAGCACAACAATGAACTATTTACTTACAGATTCAAGGAACCATAAGCTATAAAATATATTTCATACATGATATAGGAAACAACCATTGATTGTATTAATATGATCAAAAGTAAAGCTTACAACCATGCCTTGATGTCGCAAGCTTCCTTGAAGGGTCCAGACGGTATGTCTCTGCAAGCATTCACTCTCAAAAGGTCTCCCAAAAAGGTCGATAACTCTCTCTCTCACCCAAAAGAACTAGTATAAGGCTAAGGCAATCCACAACCAATTTCTAGACTATCAGCAATTCACAATGCAAACTATCAATCCAACACCAAGAACTAGCTAATTTTCTCACTACCAAAAAACTAGTTGATCATAACAATGGAAGATGCTTTTATAAGACGAGGAGCCTCCATAAATGAGGGAGAGGGAGATTATATTTGTGGGAGGTTACTCATAAGGTGGAACCACCATCTCAAATCAGGAAAGGAGAACTTCCTTGACCAACAACTAGTTCCAGAACCATCCAGAAGCATTATGTTTGAACTAATTCGCCATATCTGGGTCGTTGCGAGTCAAACACTAAGACTCAGAGATGACATCACGAGGCAACAGTGTATTCAGATCCATTGTTGCAAGCAGGATACTAATGAGTTGTGACGATCCCTAAAATCTGACTATCGCAGAGAACAGATGTACTCTTCTGACAGTGTCATGATGTTCTGATTCACTTTGGTCCATCGTCGCAGACAGAATATTGGTGTCTTGTGATGATCTTGAAACATAAGAAAAAAGGGTCAACTTCAAGATTAATGAGCATGGTTGATCTTCTTGAGTGATGTGGAATATGTGGACACATATTTTGATGTATGACACAGAACAGATGCCATTCAGGGACCAACTCTACCTGGGACTAGGGGATGCGGTGACAAAATATTGTGTAACACTTCCTTACTTCCAAACTGGTCTCAGTCCTGTCTTCTATGTTGAGTTCTTATAGCTCATACATATTTTTGTTGTTGAGGAAGTGGATGAGTCTATTTCCATCCTCAGGAATGTCTCCTAACTCTTATTTGACCTTTTGGATAGCTTCTATAGCTATATTTACTAACTCTGTCTGCTCAAAAATAACTTGAATTGAGGGAAAAATATCCTTGACGGAGTCAATGATATTGGCCCACAACATTTCCTTGGTTTTACCTGGGGGTTTCTTCAGTGTCAAGTCTTTCTCTAAGATTTTAATCCTTTCACTTATTCTTTGGGCCTTTTTGGCTTCTTCCTTTTGCTTAAGCTAGGCAAGTTTGTAGTTAGTTTCCAAACTTGCCACCTTTTCTCTCAATCCGTTCATTTTTGTAGCCTAGATAGACATCTCTTCCATGGATTTAACAAATTATGCTGCTTTCTCACTTGATGCATCTGTTGTTGTATATTTTGATGTGTTACACAAAAATATCATCACCTTGATTATTTGCAGTCAGTATGGGTCTATCACCACCTATACCAGCCTCCTCAGCAAGTCTCAGACCTCAGCTCTTGGTAACAAGCTTTGGAAATGAGGGAAAGACATCAAAAAAGCAATGTAACTCTAGTTCCGCACTTTCTCTCACTTTTGCCTGCGGGCCCGCACCTTTTTATTCAGAGTACCTACGTACTTATACACTTTGTATGTAAAGGGGAGGGTGCGTACGCCTGTGAAAGTCAAAAGGCACAATTTTTATCTTAAAAAACTCACTTTGGGTTAATTCTAGATGTTTGTAGAAGGAATTTTGACGTGGATTGTTCGCTCCAAAGTGGTTCATGCATCCCAAAAGAGAAGGAGCTAATCCCTTGTTAGGAGGAGCTATCCCTTTGAAGGAGGATTCTATCCCTTTGAAGGAGGACCTAGTAACTTCCCTCCATTGCACTATAAATTGAGGCATTGGGTTAGTGGCTAGGGAGGTTAGAAGCTGAACATTTTTTAGGGTAAATGCTGGTGAAATCAAGACTTCCTATTTGAGCTTAAGAGGAGAGATCACATACCTTTTTTGCTTCATTGGGGAGTGAGTGAAGCTTGTCAAAGTAGAGGAGACTTCTTGTTGGACCCTGGGAGGAGCTTGTACAGCGTCAAGGCAAAGGTTGTAAAGTTCTTCTTCTTTGAATTAATACAATCAAGCTCATTTTTCTCAACAAGTATCTCATGTTATTTGTTTCATGGACTCCTTGACTTTCATGTTAAATATGTTTTATAATACTGGTTATTCAGGTGCTATTTAATCGTATTCCTTGTTTGTGTTTGTAGGTTTGCGACAAAGGAACTTACTTGGATCAAAAGAGCGAAGGCATCCCCAAACTTGCGTTGGACATGAGGTAGGCCTTAAACACACTTGTTTGCCATTATTTATAAAAGAACATTTAGAGAAAGATAGTGTCTGGTTAGTTTGCTTGTCATTAGGTCTTCTTTAGATTCTAGGAAGGTCTATCTTGTCCGCAAGATCGACTCATTCCGCGTGACAAAATGGCGACTCCGCTAGGGACTTGATTGTTTTCCTTTGCTTTTACTTTGACTTGAGAAACTGTGTTTTGGTTTTTGTTTTTGGCTTGTTGTGTGTGGAATTGGGTAGATTTAGTAGATCTTGGATTATTTTTTGTTTTTCATACTTTTGGGAGAGGACCACACCCTCGGCTTGCGACATAGTGCGAACCTATCCGCGCTTTTGATTTTCACACAGAGTGGTACCGCACCTGTGTGAACTCCGGGCCTGCGAACCCTGTCAAAATTTTGAAAAACTTAAGATTTTCTCTTTCAATCAGCTTAGGATTTGTTTATGTGTGTTTAGCCTCTGCCCAGATCTGCACGTGACTTGTCAGGAACTTTTCTTAGGTTAATTCCATTGGCATTCATGTTTTAAGCTTTTATCAATTGGGTGTTTTGAGTCTCTTTTTTGAGAAATTCTTAATTTTATTTCCTTTGGTCATTATTGGAGGTTTGTCTCAGTATTTTCACAATTTTTCATCTTTTTTCTTTGTTTTTGCAAAAAAAATCCCCCACATAACGTCGGGGGGGGGGGGCCTAAATTGTGTATGAGTGTTAATCGTCTTTAAGTGTTTTTATTTTTGATCTTTGGAACTCTCACCCAATTTTCTTGACTTGCACTTGATTGGTTCTTAGATTACATTAGAATCATCTCGTGTTTGAGAATTCTCTTTCATAGATCACATTTGCATAATTAGAATACTCGTTTTCAGAATATGAATGAAAAATGTGCATAGATTACATTTGCACACTTTTCAAAGTGAATTGTGCATAGATTACAATTGCATAGTTTACATTCTGAAAAATCAATTGTAGATTTAGATCAGCTATCTTTGATTTGAATTTACATATTTTTATGCTTTTTTTAGCACACAAAAATAAAAATAAAAAAAATGTTTTGGAATTGATTTGCATTAGTTTTTCTTGATGAAATTAGTGCATTAGAGAATTTGTTATATTTT
>APFE030962101.1:36115-91908 GCA_000404065.3 Pinus taeda
ATTTGTTTCATGGATTCCTTGACTTTCATGTTAAATATGTTTTATAATACTGGTTATTTAGGTGCTATTTAATCGTTTTCCTTGTTTGTGTTTGCAGGTTTGTGACAAAGGAACTTACTTGGATCAAAAGAGCGAAGGCATCCCCAAACTTGTGTTGGACATGAGGTAGGCCTTAAACACACTTGTTTCCATTATTTATAAAAGCACATTTAGAGAAAGATAGTGTCTGGTTGGTTTGCTTGTCATTAGGTCTTCTTTAGATTCTAGGAAGGTCTATCTTGTCTGCAAGATCGACTCATTCCGCGTGACATGGTTTGACTGGAAATGTTGTGGTAAGTGGAACTGTAGGTGCTAATGAAGCTGCCAGTGTAGAAGGGACTGTTGTGGATATTGTAGGGATGACATCTTTTGAAGTTGTGGCCATATCGCTTTGCTTCAATTGAATTAAAGTGTCCAAATCCTTTTCTGTCTCTTGTAATTGATCATTCAGCTTTAGGACCAAGTCCATCAACTCCTCATTTCTAGTTTGGGCTTCCATGACTTATAGAGTTTCAGGATGTTGCAGCTGGGGTGTTTTTAATTTCCTCTTAAGTGCAACAATATCATCATTTTTCTTTTTTATAAGTTGCTCTGTTGCTTTTATGTCCTTGGGATCATGTCCCAATTCAATCACTAAGACTTCTAAGGACTTCATCCTTGTATCCTTGGCCTGTGAGGAGGCCTTCTCTAACTAAAATTGTACAGAATTGTTGTTCAAAGAGTTCTGTATTTGATGAGCAGCTATGGCTTTACCTGTCAAGGTGGAGTATACCATCTCTCCAACCTGTTTATGCAGTTCAATCTGGTCTATAGGATGAATATCCCTGGCCAACACTTCAAAGTCAACCTTTTTGAAATCAGATGTTATCTTGGGCTGTTGAGCTGTAGGTTTGATGAAAGACATCTGCAGCTTCCCCTCTTTAATTTCAAACGCTGACATTAGCCTTATTTTATTGGTGGGAGTCAGCTTTAGGTACTGAGCATATGTTTGGGCCTTAAGCCTCTCATTTCTAGCTTTGATTTCCTTGTATCTTTCCTTTATGTCCTGGTCTTTATCAGCAAACATGCTGAAGGATGATACTTCCACACTAAGTTGCCTTTCCAACATCTGAGTTTGTGGTGTGGAAGGCTCTTGCATGCCTTCAGATGGAGTAGTAGGCCTAATTCTTGCTGCCTCTATGTTGGTAATGTGTGTTGATTCCTCTGTGTATTCCTGTTCAGAGGCCAGATTGAGCCTTTGCCACTTGCTTGTTTCTTGTTGCAAATTTGAGGTGTCCATTCCTGAAGTGGAAGCTCCCTCTCTGTTTCTTTTTGGAATCTTCTCCTCATTCTGAGGAGCTTGCATGACTGGAGGGGTGCTCATGGCTCTTCCTTCTAGTACCTATAAGAAAGAGTTGTCATCAAGCTGCTTTTCCAAATCAATCAGGGCATTTTCTACATCTACTGTGGTGTTGTCTTGGTTTACTAGGGTACCTTCCACCCATTCTATTTGATTGGCATATGCCTCTATTTCTGGTATGGGGTGGTGAATGAAGGGTCCTAGCTTGACCTTTTTTATTTTCTTGGTAATGAATTATAAAGGGTCATATCTCCATACAAAACTCCTTTGTAACTTCATTCTTTGCAAAATTAGGTCTACTTCTTTCCCTGCCTCTCTGGAATTGCATATGAAGGGACCTAGTTGATCCTTGATTTTAAAATAGGCCTTCTTCTTGGCATTGATGAAGTTGACTTCATCTGCCTGTAATACTCTAAGGAAAACAACCTCATGGGGAGGTATCTTGGAAGCTTGTATGGTGCAAGCATGTAATCATATATTCTGATCTCTATGTGGTTCTGATAAAGCTACCAGTCACCCACTTTGGTCCACTTGGAAAGTTGAAGGACTCTCTTTATTTTTGTGCTTATCCTAGGTGGAGGATTCCCAGTGAGCATGGTCACAGCTAGATGCACAAAAGAATATATAAAGTTTGAGTAGGTATATGGTGATCTAAACTCATGGAAAAAAGGGGTCCAAAAGATTATAGATCTGGGTTGGCCCTTGGTGTCAAGATTTTGGAGGGTAAAAGGAAACTTTTATGATTGATAATACAAAAATAGATGATACAATATAGAATAGTATTTGAACACCCTCTCATTGCCAATCCTTGTGAATTTCTCATGCATTCTATCAGCTATGAATGTGGTAAAGTCATATATGGTTGCAAGAGGCTATCTTGGGGTACAGATGGACATGAAAGCAAGGATAATTTCATCAATGTACTCACTTGTGGTATAACCTAAAACAAATGATATCATGGCCACAATTTTCTGGCCCCATGGAGAGAAAATAGCTGCTACATATGGAGGGGGTCCTTGGGGATGTGTTTTTCCTCTTTAATGAAGGTTTGGAATAGCTAGGCTGATTTTGCAGAGCTTCGCTTGGGATACTAGTCTAATAAGTCTCCAATTGAGAGTGGCGTTAGGTTTGGCTCTGGTTGGAATTGTAATATTTCATTAATGGACTCAGCTGTGATGGTCAATAGGACCTTCTAGTCATGAGATATTATAGTTCTATGGTTGGGGATGTAGCATGCATATCACATGTGAACAATCTCTGGAAAGATGTGAACTTGGGGAAACTGGTATTTGGGAAAATTTGACTCCCACATGCCAATTTCATCAACATGGTTATAGTATTTCTCCCTACTTTGACAATGCACCTTGAGCAGAGGCTCTAGGGCAGTGGTATCTTTTATTTGAAAGTCCCTTTCAACCAGGGTAAGGTGGTCCAGGTCTGTATGGGGAGTTGTAATTGGTCTAAAATCCATGGCGATGGGGGCAACCATAATTCAATTCTTGTGGATTTGAATTATGCTCTAGGGTTTTCTGAAAAAGGCTCTTGGGATTTGTCAAAGGGTTTTTTAGGTAAACAGAGGTCTTGTAGATGGTTATGGCTTAGAGTGTTAAAATTAAAGTAAAAATTGAAATTTTTTACTTAATTAATAGTATTATGAGGGTGAATTTACTTGGAATTTTATAATGGAGTTGGTATTCCATGGTTAAATACCTGGAATTGGGAGAAATTGACTATAAATGGTGGTTGATGGCAGCTACAGAGGTTTGTATGGTTCTAGTACGGACTGATGAATGATCTAGGATGTCTGTAGTGTTTATGGAGCAATGGCGGAGGTCTGTGAGCAAATTTTATGTTCGCAGGGGTCACAAGGACTTTTTGAGTTCTGAATAGAAAATGCACGAAAAGAGTGAAAAGAAGGGTAATTGGGCTTATATAGAAAAAACATTAGTTTTGGCCGGTTCATTGATTGATGAACAATGACATTTTTTTGGTTAGATAGGGGAAGTGGTTTAGGAGGGCCATCACACCACTTTTGTGGTACAGCGGCATTCGGGAGGGGTCGCCCAATTCCATTCATTGTTTGACACATAGCATCGGGGGTCAAGAGGAAAACTTCCTTATCGGGTGAGTAAAGGACGGATGTCAGGCCAGACCAATATGGACGTAAGTCGTTGGATGTGGGGAAGGGACGACCAATACTGGTTAGGCAATGGAGGTGCAAGTCGATTTACACAAAAGGTTTTCAGGGGGGGCCATGGGTCTAATCACTGGTGGTATAGGATTAAATTAAAGCTTAATCTTATCATAGGTTCTTTAATATAGGATTAAGGACTAAGGACGGGATTTTAATATATATTGTAGGATATGGGGTAGTCATATAGTTTATAAATAAACTAAGGGGTAGGATTATTTATATAAAGGAGTTAAACATATACGGGCCAATGGGTTTTTCTAGAATTTTATATATTTAATTAAAAAGTTAATATGAGGTGAAATGACTGGAAGGGGTATTGTACTTAGGTATACAAAATATTATGTGCTTTGCATACACTTAGTACTTAAGATAAATGTATTTGGTGGGTTTTTGCATAAAATATGTTTATCATGGGGTTTTCCTAGGAAAAAAGAATTTAACCTTGGGAAAGGGGTTTTGTGAGGGGGGTAAGTGAATTGCATAGCAATTTAACACCTTTCCTTCTTAAGTCATCAAGCCGAGGGTCTGGTCCCACCAAAAGTCAAAGAAATTCTCTGAGCCTCTTTGACTTAAAGAACTATAGGTATTAATATTTTTATTATGAAAGGGAAATCAATGAAGCGGAGGAGTGAAATAAATGAGGGGGTGTTAAATAAACCATATTGTGAACCATTGTTTTTTCTTTGTCCACTACTTATGCATTTTTTAAAATTTCATTTAAGATAATGACATAAGTGCTTTTGCATAATCACATGATATTTCTGCAACCTTTCTACTACTTACCCACTTACTCATCCTACCATTGTTTCTTCACTTTATTTGGGTGAATTTAGGCTAGCAAACCCTTATCAATCTTTTTCTTTTCTTTTTCAAAGTAAACTATCTAATTCTAACCTTATATCATCTAAGGGCTTAGATTAAACTAATGAGCTCTTTTATTTACTCTACCTATCTAATGATCTGCCAAGATTACACTATTTGGTCAGATTTTATTCACTAACAATAAACATAAAATTCAAAGCATGATATAATCAAGATTAAATAGTTTGATTAGCATGGATTGTAGCATGAGTGACAAGCTACACACAATCTTTATTATGCATAAAAGTAAATAGCTATGCCATTTTGACTTACACTTTCATGGTCTCTTTTTGTCTTCTAGGGTTCATATATTTTCATTTTTTTACCCTTTTCATTCTTTTTGTCCTTTGATTATTCTTTTAGGACATACCCTCTTTACATTTTTTATTTTTTAATATGGAAAACATTTGCAGAAAGAAAAGGTATGTACAATATTACAAGGCTTCACCTTAGTCATTCAAAATTATGACTCCTATTGGTATAGGAACCTAACACCGTCGAAGCCAATAAAATTTCATGATAAGCTTCTTCCAATGGACTTAGCAGCATGGAATCACCAAACAAATCAATCTAATACAGAGAAGGAATAATCCATGGATCTATAGAGACAAGGATCATATTGATCGAGGTGACATTCAGAGGTTGGAGAAAAAAAAGTTCCCATTAAAGTAGAATCTTTAAAAAGACATTCCCCCACACTCTCATATGGAATTTCGGTATTTCCCACATATGGGACATGTCCGTTCGAGGAACTAGAAGAGAAAAAAGACAATTGGTCGACGGTGATAATTTTTCCTTCATGAGGAAAACGAAGCACCCATAACAAAGAGTAAACCACACAAAACATGGCATGGGTCCAAAACATGGCATCTACAACTTCAATTTCTATCTCAACAGTCTTCCCTTCCAAATTGATAGGAAAAATTGTGACAGGAGCCCCTGCCATCAAAGGCCTCTAAGGTGTTCAGGGACTAGTTAAGGGGTGGAGAGCCAATGGCTTTCAAACATGAAATATACATGATGCAGGTGGAAGCACCTGCATCAATGATAGTCCAATGGATCATCTTTCCCTTTATAATAACTTGAATCAAGAAAAGAAATCTAATGAGGAAGATGAGGAACATGGTTTTCAAGATTGAAAGTAATCAAACTAGAATCAACAGGATCAACAACTCCTATAGCAGACAACAATGATTTTCGTTGCATTGGACATGTTTGGAGGACTTCCAAAGCAAACATCAATGAAGGCGCTTGAGCTAGATCTTTGACTATATTGTAATATTGTGCAGCTCTAGCATTAGGATTATAGGATGATTTCTGAAGCACACCTTTGGGAGGTGGTTAGAGAATAGATTCATTATTAGGTCACTCAATATGGAGTGGACAAAAACTGGTGGAGTAGAAGTAGAAGGTATATCAATGGCTTCTTTATCCACTATCTTCTTTTGAGGGGTTTGATAATCTTTTGATTGAGTAGCGACAGAGATAGGCAATGAACCCTACATCATGAAAACTTGAGAACCAAAGGTGGCAGAGGATTGTGGTTGGTCTACCAACTGAGTCTACTGAGAGAGAAAAGTCTCTTTCAAAATAGTCGAAATCCCTTGTAATAAATGATTAACTTCAGCATGTTGGGGACAAATCTTGGTATAATGGTCTTCCTCACAAATGAGTTAAGGATATTTCGTCTATCATTTAGAGGCATCATTAATAGATGAATTGGGAGGATCCTATTTTGGGTTATCGAATTTTGCTTTGCCTTTACCCTTTTTCTTACCTTTCAAGGCTTTATCTGTCGTGGTAGACTGGACAGCATGCACCTCGCGGGTTTTACTAGGATTTGATGAATTTTTCAAAGGATGATTAGAACCAGTATCTGAAATAGATTTTTTCTTCAAATAAGATTTGGTGGAAGATTGAGACATTGATCTAGGTATACCATCAACAAGTGCTACATTGGGAGAATTTGAAGATGTTGGATCCAAAGATGGTTTTGGAGCATCAGGCAACATTTCATATAGCGTGCGAGATTGGGAATAGACTAAGTCTAAATACTAGGCATGGGAAATAGCTTGATCCTTGGTAACATATCCACCCATTGCTATATATTTAGAAATTTTATTTATGAATGATTTGGTGAACCATTCAGTTAACAAATCATCAGGAATTTCAAATTTTATGAGGTGATTTTGACATATCCATTCATGGATATGATCAGAAATATGGGTCGCAATGTCTTGCTTCATAGATGTGAGAAAATAAGTACCAGTTTCACAATGGACTGGAAATTGTAAGTGGGTGAGGAAGGCCATAGCCAAAGAGTTAAAGTTAGCATAGCTACCCTGAGCCAACTCGACATACCATTTCACAGTAGCACCTATCAAGGTTTGCTGAAAGAGGCAGAGATGAATATAATCGTCAACATAAGAATTGGAAGAACACCATAAGTGATATGTCATCACATGGGCTTGAGGTTCCTATTTAGGTTTTCCTTCGAACTTAGGGAAATCACTTAGAATTTTATAAGGAACTGGAGGCTAGTACGGTGAATAAATAATGGGATCATTTGTAAGCCTCAAGACATCAGGTAGTTCCAATGTAGCTAAAAATGGCAATTATGGATTAAAGGGAAAGTAAGGCCTTTGTAAAGGCCCAATCTGCATATTCCAGCCTTGTTGCTAAGGATTCTTCCCGAACAGCGGAGAATTTTATCCATAGGGGACTTGATCCTACCCCCACTGGGGGGTACCTTGACCATAACATGGATTTTGTCCAGGGTAGGGTTGATATTGACCTACCATAAGCCGTTGATAAGCATTATACACGGCATATGGATTGTAAGGTTGTTGCATCTGTTGACCCTGGATGTGAAGTGATTGGCCCTGTTACTGCAAGGGTTGACCTTGTGTCTACAACATTTGACCTTGTTGATATACAAGTTGAGCTTGTTGTTGCAAGTGTTGACCTTGTTGTTGGAGGGATTGGCCTTGTTGCCACAAACGTTGTCCTTAAGGATACAAAGTTTGAGTGGGTTGTTGAACAAACTGTGTTTATTGTTGCAAAGGCTATTGATACTGCTACAAAGGTTGCCCCTATTGTTGCAAATGTTGCCCTTGTTGTTGTTACGGTTGTTGGACAATTCCTTGAGGGATACCATGTGGGTATTGGTAAGTTCCAAATGGGATTTGACCATATGCACCAAGAATAACAGATTGACTAGGTTGCACATGAGGTCCTACTTATGGAAGATAACATGGATTTTGCAATGCTTGTGAACCATATGGGACATAAGCTTGTTGGAGTGGTATATGGGTCATGTAAGGCTATTGATACCCAATATTACCCATCCTGGATGGACAAACAGGGTTAGAAATACCACCAGGGTAAGGTTAATTGACTCCAACCATGTGAGGTTGTGATCCACTCACATGGGTTCCGCCTGACACAAGAGGAATGTTTGAATTTTCCCCCCAGGCTGTGAATAAGATTTTGGTGCATTTTTCCACTTGACACAGAACACATATTTCATTAAATTTGGAATTAAATAGTGGATCTAGAATTTTAAAATAACCAAAACATTCAATTCTAGTGATGTCCTTGTAATAAAATATTCCCATTTTAATGAAATATGTGTTAGAGGGACTGGGGAACTTATTGATGCATGAACCAAAATAGTTGGTTGTACTGAAATGGAAGGTTGAAATGATGGTAAAGGTTGTGATTGAATCTTTTTTCGAATGGGAACTGACGTGACAACAATTTGCATAGGAATTTGAGAGCTCATGTTTGGGATAAATGGACCAAAAGTAGGCATGGAATTTAATGAACAAATAGGAAGAATTGGGAGTTCCTAAAACTAATTTAGCTAAGTTTCTATAACCATGTGGAAGCATATGCCCACTATTTTTAAGAAGTGTTTGAGATGAAACGCTTCCCGTAAAAGGAAAAGCTTATGGAGGAAAGTCATATTCTTGCTCTTCATCAACATGAGGAGTGTGAGTAGTAGAAACATCTGGAGGGCCTTAAGGAGAGGTTGGAATATCACCTTGTGAATCCATGGGTGGTGTCATAGCCTAAATCTACCTTAGGCTAAGAAAGGCAGGTCTAGGGTAACGTCAAACCACGCTTAACCTGGTAGCTAGCCCTACCAGGTCGGGAGAGAGCTTTCTCCTTATCAATCTCAAAGAAAATATCGCAAGTAAGGCTTGAGATGACTGATATGAATACTAATTTTAGGCTAGGTATATGCTCAGATAATGTTGATTGATTTTAATGGTTGGTTGCTAGATTAGATGAGGAAGGAAGCTTTGGGACTGGGAAATCAACACAGATTTATAGAGGTTTCTGTGGAGCGAGGTAGGCAAGTGTTTTAGCACTTTGAAATGAATGTGATGGTGAGTCTAAAGATTGGTAAGGAGTTAGAGAGGGCATGCAATATTCATGAGTCCTCTTCAAATAGTAGAAAACATTTAAAACTAAATAAAACCCCAAGGGAGAGCACTGAACATCAATGGGTTCCACCCTTTAATCTTGATTCATTTAGTTATGCAGAAAAAGATAGATGATGGAACATATACACATAAGATAAACTAAATAACATAGGATAAAACAATACTAATTCACATTACCACAAGAATCCCACAAAATGATGCAAAACCCTAGTTCATTTCTTTACCTAACTGCAGAAGTGATGTACAAAGTAGCTCCATGCATCCACAAGAGTCCAACCTTGACAAATGACTAAGAAAGTACAAGATATAGGATCAACCCACCTATGCTAGCCATCAGGGGTCGAATCAATGAGTCAAGGAGTTGTTTCAACAACATCTAAACTAGGAACTACAATATAGGCAGTGGAACAGCTTGCCTCTAAAATTATGGAAACTAATTCATTCATCCTCCAAGCAATTCTAACTGATGTATCTAGCCTCTCACGTGATTTTTCATCATATTTACATCATGGTATATCACATCACATAATATTATATCATAAATTTACCAATGGGAGAAGAAAAAGTAAATTGACAGCTAAACTAGGTGAAATTCTGAAAAAAAGAAGAAGCAAAACTAGCAAAATTTCTCCTATGTGAAGCGCCACTGATCCTATGCGTAGCACTTTTGCCAGACAAGTTTTCAAAGGCTTTGCGAAGTCCAAATCATGTGTAGAATAGCTCATTGGAAATTTTGGTGAGTCTAATTTCTAGGAAAACTTGAATTTTTGGATTTGGAGTCCATTTGTGCCTCCAAAAATGAAATCTCCCAAGACTGCTTCCTGCGTGGCAAAAAAGTGGCAGAGAGGGCACTTTTTGGGTCTTTTTAGCCTTTCTGGAGGTCCAGAACTTGTCAAAATTTCTCAATTATTTCTTAGAATCCACAAATTTTCATGTTGATTGCAAACATGTAATTTTTTTTTCAAATGGAGGCGCCCATCAAAAGCATAGCGCCGGTGGCGCTATGCAGCTGTTGGAAAAGCCTGTGTTGAAAATTTCTATGCACAGCGCCACTAATTCTATGCGTTGTGCCACTTTGAGATCACGTTTTTGAGGCCTTCCGGGTGTCCAAATTGGGTGTAGAATAATTTTTTGGAAAGCTTATTGAGTCTACTTTCTATAACGTCTTTAATTTTCCAATTTGGAAGTCATTTGCCCTGTCAAAAGTCAAATATCCCACGACTGGTCAAAATGTGCAAAATGAGGCTGCCTAAATGCAAAGTGTTGTTGCAGTCAACTTTTGAAGGTCTTTCTCAACTCCAAATCTATCTTAGGATAGCTCATTGGAAATATCTTTGTGTCTAGTTATCATTTCACTCATAACAAATGTCATTTGGCTAACAAAGCTAGGAGAAAGCTTGAT
Source organism: Pinus taeda (assembly GCA_000404065.3). NCBI lineage: Eukaryota > Viridiplantae > Streptophyta > Pinopsida > Pinales > Pinaceae > Pinus > Pinus taeda. The sequence continues at coordinate 46,402 of APFE030962101.1, forward strand.
TTTACTAAGGTTACTCCATAGGTGCAACAACTCTCCTGAGGCAACTATATTTTTGACACTTCTCTAAAACCATGACACCTATGTAAAACATGAAGGAGGTTTTTTGGCCTTGACCTGTTATGGACAAAAACCTCTCTCACTTTTGTCAAATTAATGTACTATTTCTTAGAAACATCATTTGAGTAAAACCTACCCTGATGTGTGGAACACGGGATTTGTCGAAATGAAGGGAAATGAAGGGGATAAGGGGCTTCTAAATTCTTGAGGAAATTTTGGGAAGTTGGGAGGGATTTTAGGAAATAGGGGAAAGTGGAATTTAAAATATTGAGTGAGGGGAAGGGGTCCAAAAGGGCTAAACACAAGCCTAGCCTAGAAAATTGTCAAATTGCAGCAAGAAACTAGGGTTTGTGGGAAAATGAGGAATTTTAGGGATATTAGCGATGGGAAGTGTTTAATAAGGTACATTAAGGATAGGGGAAGGTGTATGACCATCAGGACACAAGTTTTGTTGATGATTTGACCATCCAAGAGAAATTACCTTCAAAACCCTAGGAGAGGGAAATGAACCTTACCCAAGTACAACTGAAACACGAACAAGGTGTAAAATGACCCATTGGGACCTGAAATGATGATGACAACTCTCTGAATGATGGTACACTTAGATGACTGGTGACCTGGACCGAAATTTGGAAAATTTTGAAAGGAGTGAAAAAAAACCCTAAACCTAATATCTAGTGACCAAATTTTACTTGAAAACTCACTGAAATGACAAAATTTGACCTTCACACCCTAAGACCACTTTGTAAGAGCATGTTTGATCACTGGTGGAAGGTTTCAAAGACTAACACTAACATTGGCTCTAATGGGGATGGTAGCTCCTTGGAGGTGCCAAGAACCACAGATATTTGGGAGAGCAGACCAGTGGCTTATCCATTGGGCATGGAGTCAAAAACTCAAACTGAAATGCATGACTGAAAACTAACGACTTAATGACATAAACTGACTTGAAACTAACTCAATTCTAAAATACAACTAAAAAACTGGAAAATATGCTCAAAATGGAGCTTATTCAATAAAACCTACTCTAACTGTTATATTCATCACCTAATCAAGTGAAATAAAACAATCAATGCAACCAAGTAAGCATTATAGTTTTTGTTTACATTCTCCACAAGTGCTTGCTTATGAACAACAACAGAGAACTACTGAAAGGCAACTCCCATGAAAACTTGTAAATAGATCTGTTAAATGATATGGACTCTCTATCTGCCTCTAAAAACACTGCATAAGGATCTTGAAATTCATTCACACTAGGACTTAGCTCATCCAATGGATTACTTTTCTCCTCCTCATACCATGAATGCAAACTTTCATATGAGATTTGTGATCAGATTTCTGCTGAAAATGACAAAGAAACTGGCTGCAAGATCAACTTTGTATTAGTACATGTTTCAAGCTCACGGGTAGCTAATGGAGAAGGACTTTGATTGCAGACATCATCCAACACATCATCTATTGGATCATGAAAAACTTGAAAATACTACTGCAACCCATTTTCTATTAGTTCCAATGAGATGGCATGATTTTCTACAGGCTGCTCATCTTTTATTGATGATATACCATGCAAATTACCCTTCAAAAACTTAAATGATTCACAAAAGAATGGTATGGAATCATCTTGCATCATTTGATCATATGTTCCAACTTCCAAGTCTTCATCTGAAACCTGACATTCAATGGCATTCGGAGGCTGCAAATCTGGATATGACAAGTCTTGAACAAGGATTTCATTTCCCTCAAGATGGTCCAGATCAAGACTTGTCCATAGCTGATTTCTGATTGAATGAAAGTTGTCTCTGATGATCTGAAATGAAGCAAAACAAAAAGGCAAAGATCCATAGCTGATATGAACAACTGATCACTGTTCTCGAACTGTTGAAAGTGAACTTCCTCCTCCCACAAACTATCAAATGATTTGTCTGCAAGATTAGCTTCTGTTTGGAGAACATAATCATCATCATAATGATCAAACCTAGGGAAATCCTCAATATAAAACACATCATCAAGCATACATGCCATATCAACATATCTCTCTTCTCCAAGATGATCTATAAAACAATCATTATCTGATCTATGACAACTGGGATAAGAAAGAAAAAGTTTTGGTTGAGCCTCTTATTTTTCTTCAATCAACGAGCCACGGTCTTGAACATCATACTCATTCCTTGTGGTGATATTTTTCATCATCGCTTCCATTGGATTTACCAAAATGTTGATATTTACCTCTAAAGATGTCAATTCCTCTAGATCTATGTTCTTCATCTCTTCTTCCTTTAGCTTTGCCCTTCTAATCAGCAAATGAGCCTCTACATCTACTGCCCTATTCTGCATGTCTTCAAGTGTTGCAAGGTTCCTTTCTCTCAACTGAAACTCCATTTTCAAATCAAAGGATTATGGGTAGTGCAAGAGAACAGATCCAAGAGGAAGTCTTATATTAATAGGCATCGAAAAATAGACTTGGTTAAGCCTGGCAAAAAAATGTTGCATTGTCTCCCCTGGCAGTGTTTTCAGCTGGTTATATTCTTCTATAATCAACAAAGGGTTCTGTTTGACCACCCACTTGTCGAGGAACACTTTGATGAACTTCTGGAAATCTTAGATGCTCGCATTAGGCAGGGTTTTGAACCAACTCTTGACTTTCCCTTGCAAAGAAAGAGCAAAAAGCCTAATACTGACATCTTCTTCATCAACTTTGAAAATGTCAAGAAAAGACTCAAAATTCAGTACATGTCTCTCGACAGTTATGTTGTCGCATTCACCATCAAATCTTGGTAGATATACGTCATGATTTTTAGGAAAAGCATGGGATATAGGAGGTAAAATCAAAGGCTTATATCTATCTAGAATCTTCCAAGGTAGTGGGGTATGTACAGAAGCTGTAGAATCAGTCTTCGTCTCTTGACGCTTATCAGTTTGAAGATGGTCATCATAAAATTCAAAAGAAGGGTCTTGATCAAGATCAAAGGCATGCGCATATTTTGTATCCACAATCTTCAAAGGGAAAGAATCAAATGTAGATCTAGGATCTTTCCTCAAATACAATATACTTTGCAAAGCCTTCTTGACATTCTCGAGAAAAGAGAAGAAATAATTTATAATAAAGAACAACATATCTTGAATGAAATTCCGACTTGAATACTTGATCTTTCCATATTGTCCTTTCATGTTTCTGCTGATCAGGTTCATCCTCTAGTGGAGTCCTTGGATCTGATCTTGAAACTGCTTTGGAGTCGCTAGGTGAATGATTTCAGCCTTTCCGGTGTCTGATCATTGTCCACCATCAACAATCAGATCTGAACTTGATTACAATTTGTTGAGGAACATAATGCTACGTTCCCCAGTATGGTCACCACTATGTTTTACCCTAAATCTACCTCAGACTGAGAAAGGCAGGTCTAGGGTAACATCAAACCATGCTTAACCTGGTAGCTAGCCCTACCAAGTTGGGAGAGGACTCTCTCCTTGTCAATATCAAAGAAAATATGGCAAGTAAGGCTTGACATGACTGATATGAATTCTAGTTTTAGACTAGGTATATGCTAATATGATTTTGATTGATATTAATGGTTAGTTGCTGGATTAGATGAGGAAGGCAGCTTTGGGTCTGGGAAATTGACACAAATTTGCAGAGGCTTCTATGCGGTTAGGTAGGCAAGTGTTTTAGCACTTTGAAATGAATGTGATTGTGAGTCTAAAGACTGGTGAGGAGTTGGAGAGAAAATGCAAGATTCATGAGTCCTCTTCAAACAATAGAAAACATTTAAAACTAAATAAAACCCCAAGGGAGAGCACTAAACATCAACGAATTCCACCCTTTAATCTTGATTCATTTAGTTATGCAGAAAAAGATAGATGATGGGACATATACACATAAGATAAACTAAATAACAAAGGAGAAAACAATGTTAATTCACATTACCACAAGGATCCCACAAAATGCTATAGAACACTGGTTCATTTCCTTGCCAAACTGCAGAAGTGATGTACAAAGTAGCTCAATGCATCCACAAGAGTCCAACCTTGACAAACGACTAAGAAAGTATAAGATATAGGCATCAAACCACCTATGTTAGCCATCAGGGGTCGAATCCGTGAGTCAAGGAGCTGTTTCAACAACATCTAAAATAGGAACTACAAAATAGGCAGTGGAATAGCTTGCCTCTAAAATTATGGAAACTGATTCATTCATCCTCCAAGCAATTCTAACTGATGTATCTACCCCCTCAAGTGATTTTCATAATATTTACATCATAGTACATCATATCACATCATATTACATCATTAACTTACCAATGTGAGAAGAAAAAGTCAACTGACATCTAAACTGGGCGAAATTCTGAACAAACAGGAAAAACTGGCAAAATGTCTCCTATGCGCAGTGCCACTGATCCTATGTGTAGTGCTTTTTCTATGCCAGTTTTGGAAGGATTCCCGAAGTCCAAATCAGGTGAAAAATATCTCATTGGAAATCTTGGTGAGTCTACTTTCTACGAAAACTTGAATTTTTCGATTTGAAGTCCATTTTTCCGTCCAAAATTGAAATCTCCCAAGACTGCTTCCTGTGTGGCAAAAAAGTGGCAGAGAGGGCACTTTTTGGGTGTTTTTGGCCCTTCTGGAGGTCCAAAACTTGTCAAAATTTCTCAAACATTTCTGAGCATGCATTAACTTTCATGTTGATTCCAAAAAATGTAAAAAAAAAATTCAAATGGATACCCCCATAAAAATCGTAGCATCGGTGGCGCTACACACCCGTTGGAAAACCCTATGTTGAAAATTTCTATGCACAATGCCACTGATTCTATGTGTAGTGCTACTTTCAGATCACGTTTTGGAGACCTTTCCAATGTCCAAATTTGGTGCATGATAACTTGCTAGAAATCTTATTGAGCCTACCTTCTAGAACATCTTTAAGTTTCCAATTTGGAGGTCATTTTCCCTGTCAAAAGTCAAATCTCCCATGACTAGTCAAAATGTGCAAAATAAGGATGCCTAAATGCAGAGTGTTGTTGTAGTCAACTTTTTAAGGCATTTCTAAACTCCAAATTTAGCCCATGATATCTCATTGGAAATATATTTGTGTCTAGTTATAATTTCACTCATAAAGAAAATCATTTGGTCAACCAAGCTAGGATAAATCTTTATTTTCCTAAGGTCACTCCAGAAGTGTAGCAACTCTCTTGAGGAAACTATATTTTTGACACTTCTCTAAAACCATGAAACCTGTGTAAAACATGAAGAAGGTTTTTCTTCCTTGGCCTATTATGGACAAAACCCACTCTCACGTTTTTCAAATTCATCTTCTATTTCTCATAACTATCATTTGAGTAAAACCTACCCTAATGTGTGGAACAGGGGATTTGTTGAAATGAAGGGAAATGAAGGGGATAAGGGGATTCTAAATTCTTGAGGAAATTTTGGGAAGTAGGGAGGGATGTCAGGAAATAGGGGAAAGTGGAATTTCAAATATTGAGTGAGGGGAAAGGGTCCAAAACAGCTAAACACAGGCCTAGCCTAGAAAATTGGAAAATTATAGCAAGAAACTAGGGTTTGTGGGAAAATGAGGAATTTGATGGTATCGGTAACGAGAAGTGTTTAATAAGGTACATTAAGGATAGAGGAAGGTTTATGAACATTAGGACACAATTTTTTTTGATGATTTGACCATCCAAGAGAAATTACCTTCAAAACCCTAGGAGAGGGAAATGAACCTTACCCAAGTACAATTGAAACACGAACAAGGTGTAAAATGACCCATTGAAACTTGAAATGATGATGAAAACTCTCTGAATATGGTACACTCAGATGAATGGTGACTTGGATTGACATTTGGACAACTTTGAAATGAGTGAAAACAAACCTTAGACCTAATACCTAGTGACCAAATTTTACTTAGAAACTCACTGAAATGACAAAATTTGACCTTGACACCCTAAGACCACTTTGTAAGAGCATGTTTGATCATTGGTGGAAGGTTTCAAAGACTGACACTAACAGGTGGAAACATCTGGCGAGGAGGAATTTGAGATGTACAAGGAGATAAATCCAAAGGGACACCAGGCCAACCGTAAGGACTATAAGGACGCTGAGGAGATATCACAAAAGGATCAAATAATGGATTCAGAGGATATAAGACAAACCTTTGTGGACTCTTAGGGGTTTCTAGATCAAGTTATTTAGGGGACAAAGAATCTGAAGGTGGTGGACGAGGATCAAGGGGTTGGATTCTTGCGAAAATCCCAAGTTCAAAGCCTTGAGCTTTAAGTGACTGAGAAAGTTTCGAATGAACTCCTTGTGAAGATCCTTCAGTATTAGACAATGAACGGGAACTTTGTGGTGAACTCAATGGTTTAGCCACGATGACTTTCTCTCAATAATAGAAGAAGAAGAGATGATTCGTTTAGGGATGATTAAAATTAAAATTACATGGAATTACTAAATATTGGGCCAAGAAGCAACTGCATGGGTTTGACATGTTATCATTGGAAATTAATTTTATTGACACGAAACAATAAATAAACAAAAAAAGCGTAATTACTAAGCAAGAGGGTTTACCAAGTATCCGTGAACTGCAATATACACCCCAACCGAAACCAAGGACTTAACGTATGGCTGCCAATCTCCTAGAATTTTGTGTTCGGTGTATCACGTTTAGAAGACGGCTGACTTGGTTACATGTGGCTAAAGTATATCAACCTAATGGGGTCTCCCAATATATACGCGATGGTACGGGCAGCACAAGTCCATGTTAGCATTGTCTAATGCAGAATTGTTCGATGGGAGCATCCATATATACTTATCATACTAAAGTGCCTTCAATATACCCGAACTTACTGGAGAACCTTCTATATACTTCCATAACGGGATGGGATTTCACCCTCGGGATACACTGCAGAAATTTAATAACATCTAATATGTTTAAATATGTCAGAACATGACTCTAGCCTAGGCCTCTAGGTATTTGCGTTAGTGACAAATTCTCCTTACGTTAATTGAGGTAAATTTTAAGTTTACCCTGGATTAAGTTTCAATTTGATGGTTCAACGATGTCACTTGTTCCTATACTGAAACTAAATGATGAAAATGTAATCTTTACATTCCATGAAGGCTAACTAACGAAGGAAGAGAGATAACCAAATAGTGCATCAACACAACTCTTTCCAATGCAAAATGTAAAAACGAAATCTAAGCTTTCATTTTACTAACAAATGCAATACCAAGATGTAATCTTATAGAAACGAAAATCACCTTCCTTTCACTAAGATACAATAATGATTTTTTCCTTTCACTTTGATTCAATCAATGCAAACTAATGCAATGAGCAAAGAAAAATGCAATCAACACAATGAAAATGAAAATCTCTTTCACTTTATGGTTTCAAATGCAAGAAATATCTCAAATATACTTAAATGACAATATCTTTCACTTTTTCTTTTCGAAACATAAGCATGAAGACAATTACTTTCTTTCAGTGCAACCAATTAAAACAATTTGTAATATATGCTTGACAGTGGAATTAAAGAAATATTTAAAGCATCAACACGACTCGACACTAATGAAAACAACTTCACATCAATGAACCAAAAAACTTGGAAAAGATGTCCTGATTCCAAGAAGACTCTTGAATGGGAGCAATCAATCTCAGAAAAGTAGACCAAACAATGAGTGGAGGGTGACCTAGAAGCCCTAGAAACCCTAGAAAGTAACCAAGCTTCAAAGAAACATTAACCAAATCAAGAGACAATTGCAGTCATACAAGCATAACAACCATGACAAATACATTGTAAACACACTAGAAAATCATTAACAAAGGGAAAAGGGGCTGAGAACAAGAAGAAAACCCTAATCTTTCTTATCCTCTGGGATCATCACGCCTGTTATAGGTAAAAGGGTGATGCAAGAGTAATCAGCGCGGCTGTAATTAAAAAAAATAGCAATGGTAGCATGACAATTAAGGCTAAACATGTGATGGGTGAGAAAAATGAGGGAAAATTAAAAAACTTCAAGACCAAAACAGACTGAGTGTCCTCAAGCAATAATCAGTAAGTGAAAATAGCTACAGAGAAAAAAACAAGCCAAAAAAATGACGATTGGTCAAACTCATCATAGAATCTGAATGAAGAATTGGATGGAAACGGTTATACCTTCCCCATCAGAGTCACCATTTCTTTTCTCGTAAATCGTCTCTATAGACAAAGATGATCCCTATAGCCCAATGAGTGGCACTAGCAATCTACGTGACAATCTACTAGACACTTTCCTAAGTTACAATTGAAATAGAAGAAGAGGAAGATTGCCTACTTCTGATGCTATAATATCCTCCTTTGTTGAACACCTTAAATCGCTTGCACCGTGAGCTCGGCCTTACTATTCACAGTGCTTAAATGCCTGCACAAGAGATCAAGACACAACAAATAATACAAGTGAAAATAGCATAATTGAGAGAAACCTACCTAACAGATAAAGGAACATTAAGATAAATGATGCATTAACATTCACATTTATGGAAGATGAACCAAAATTTCTATATATTAATAGAATAAAGGAGGAGGAATACAACCAATCCTTGATGTCAATAAGCTCTCCATGAGTGAATTTCAAAGTCCAAGCTCAAGCTCTTGAAGCACTCCAAGCCAAATGAGTAGCATGTAGGCACAATTTTAGCATAAGGGTGAAAATAGCCAAAGACCAACCATTTGGGAATGGGAGAGGATGAATATATAGGTAGGGAAAGGAATTTAGGATCTCTCCAAACATAGGAGAAGGCCCTCATCTCAACGAGGTAGGTCATAGGGATAAGACCAAAAGTCCAAGTTGAGAGAACTCGACGTCATCCACGTTGAACAACCTTTAGCTCGTTGTTCTAGAAACCTCTAGGTCACAAAGCTTCTTGTCCTCTTTAGGAAAATTTCCTTTTAGGGATCATCATTGATATCTAATCCAAAAGCATGCTGGCATCATGGGGCTAGTATAGTGCAACTAGTGATCATCACGGTTTTCCTTGTCAAGGGAACGATGATGCTACCATTAGGGTTTTAGGGTTATTTGCTTCAAGGGAAGCTCAAGGAATTTTTCAATCATTGTTTTAGGGAGGATATGTGATTCATATATGGATGAGTACACTAAATGATGGTCATGTTTCTGGGGCTTTGGGGTATGTCATAGGGAAGTGCGGGAGGTGTGAAAAAATATTGTGTAACAATCTATTCCATCCGGATTAGGGAAAATCCTATATCAACAACCTCTTTTGGCCGAGATACCCTACCAGCAATCATTCGTATGGCTTACAAAAGCCTCAAAACCCAACTTTTCATCAACAAGAAGGAATCCAAATGCAATCTGGTTCAAATCCCTCATTTGAGACATCTAGTCAATTTCAAACTCGAACCTATGAGTACTAAACTGGAACCCAATAAATTCCACAAGGAACTTTCCAACATAGAAGCCTTATGTGCAACAAGGATCTTATGTGTAAGAAGGGCCTTATCAACGGCAATTGTAGTAGCAAGGTCAACCCTTATAGCAACAAAACCAACCCTTGTACCAACAAGGCCAACCCTTATAGGAACAAGGTCAACCCCTGCATCAATAGGGTCAGCAATGTTACCCACAAGGTCAACAATTGCAACATCAACCTTATACTCCCTACTCTTCGCAATTTTTTTATCCACCTTATGGTTCTCAATAGCCTATGATGGGTTAGTATCAACCTTACCCTAGTCAAAACCCATATTTGTGGGGGGAAAAGCCACCTTTGTATGGTCAAAATACCTCTTAGTGGGGGCAATATCAGGCTACTTATGGTCAAAATTTGCCACTTTAGGGGCAAAATCAATACCAACAAGGTTGGAATCCACAAAATAGGCCTTATCAAAGGCCACCCATGCATTTAAATCTACAATTGTCATTTCTAACAATGTTGGAACTGTTGGATGTGTCAAGGCTCACAAATGACCCAATATTCCATTCATCATATTGGCCTTCAGTTCCTACTAATATTCCTAGAAATTGTCTGAATTTTTTGAAGGAAAGTTTGGAGAAGACCCGCAGGTCCATGTTATGACTTACCATTTATGGTGTTCATCCAACTCTTAGGTTGATGATTCCATTCGTCTGCGTATTTTCTAGTGAACCTTGATGGGTGCTACTATGAAATGGTACATTGAGTTATCTTGAGGTGCCTTCCAAGACTTCAACACTTTGGCAATAGCCTTCCTTACTCACTTCCAGCTACTAGATCGATATGAGACTAGTACCCATCTCCATACATCCTTGAAACAAAATATTTCTACCCACATCTCAGATCATATTCATGAATGGATACGTCGGCATCACCTTATCATGTTTGATATACCTAATGAGATTTTAACTGAATGGTTTACCAAATCATTCTTTAATAAAATTTCCAAGGACATAGCTATGGGTGGTTGTTTGATTGAAGATCAATCCATTTCATGTGCTTAATATCTTGATTTTATGTATTCTAAATCTGGCATGTTGTATGATCTCTTACCTGATGCTCTGAGACCATTGTCTAATCTGGCATCTTCCAAACCTCTAGAGGCATGACCAGTTGATAGTATTATTGGTTCAGTGACTCAAAATTCAAGTAAATATTCTTCTACTTCCTCAATTCATAAATTTGTTTCAAGTACTACATCCAATTCTCCTTCGAATCCCTCTCAAAATCCTGGTAAAACCTCTGAGGTTAATGGCATTCAACCTATCGTGGCAGACAAAACCTAAAAAGGTAAGAAGAAGGGTAAAGGAAAAGCCAAATCTGCTACCCCAAAATAGGATCCTATAAAATAATTTGTTGATGATGCTTCTAAATGTAAGCCAAATTATCGTTGTCTCATTTGTGATGACGATCACTATACCAAGGGTTGTCCCCGTCATATTGAAGTTAGTATTTTGTTAAAACGCATCCAAGGGACATCGACTGTATTAAAAGAACCTTTTCCATCACAGCAAACCCAATTGGTAGAATAACAGCAATCTTCTACATCTTCGAGCTCTCAGGTTTATATGAGTGGAATGACACCTATTTATGTTTCCACTTGGTCAAAAGACTATCCAAGTCCTCCTAAACAGATTGTGGAGAAAGAGCTTACTAATACACCTTCCACTTCTACTCCACCCAATTTGGTTCTCTTCATACTGAGAGACCTAGTAATGACTCTATTATTCGACCACCTCCTAAGGGTGTTCTTTAGAAATCATCATACAATCTGAATGTGCGAGCTACTCAACATTATAATACTGTCGAAGACTTAGCTCAAGTGCATTCGGTGATGTCTTCCTTGGAAGTTCTCCAAAGTTTTACATCGCAACGGAAAGCATTACTATCTGCAATAGGAGGAATTGACCCTACTAATCTGATTCTGATTACCTTTGACCTCAGAAATCATGTTCCATGTCTTCCATTTCAGCTTTCCTTTTTAATCCAAGTCATTATCAAAGGGAAGACAATTCATCAAACTGTTGTTGATGATGAAGAGCCTTCCACCTGCATCATTTCTATCTCATACTAGAAATTTATTGGCTCTTCACCTCTCAACGAGTCTCCTAACACCTTAGAAGCCTTCGATGGTAGAGGATCTTGTCCATACGGTATTCTCAAAAACTGTCCCACAACATTGTAAGGGAAAACGTTAACTTAGAAGTAGAATTATTTGATGCCAATTTGAATTATAACCTTCTACTTGGTCGGAGTTGGACCCATGCTATGTTTTTTGTGGTATTTACTTTGTTTCGTGTGATCCTTTTTTCATGCAGGGAAATTAGTCACATTTTATTAGTTAGCCTTTTCCTCTTCTATTTCTTCAAATGGAAATGTGCCATATGTGGGAAATATTGACATCCCTTATGAGAGTGTTGGGGTAGGTCCTTTTAAAGACTTTTCCCTTATGGGAACATTTTCCCTCCCACCTCCAAACTTCGCTTCCATCAACATGATTTCCACTTCACATGATCCTTGGGTCATTCCTCATCCTGATCAAGTTGATTCGTTTGGTAATTTCATGTCACTCATCCCAGCAGAACCAGCTTATCAAGTTGTTTTAGCCTCAACGACCACTTCTAAAAGTCATGCTAATCTTAGTATGTATCTAAATGCATATTCACAATCCCCTTGGCTTGGCTCTTGGGATTCTCTAGATCACTTGAATGAGACATTTCCAATCAATGAAAGTGTCACCGAGTTTATGTCTCTTGAAGAAAATCCCTAGAATGATGTCCATCATTGTTCCTTATTTATATCAATTCTTGGATATATTTCATCATGTTTAGATACCTTTGTTCCCTGTACACCGAATCATCCAATTCGAACACCTATTTTTGTGCATGAAGTTTTGTCTGACAGGAATATTGGGAACATTACTGCTACATTTCCCATTGACATTTAAGTCCAACCTGACATTGTCGAAATATTTCGATGGGGCCATATTTTTCTTGCAGTGAGCTTAAGATGTTTTTTTCCTTGTTTTCGCATTTTCATTTATGTGTTTCATTCCACTATTTGTTCAAGTGGATGTTTACATGTCATACCAATAGTGAAATTCCAGTTTTACTCTTTGTTGATTGATTACCCGAGTTTGCAAATGGGCTCCATCTGAAAATTTGTATGAATTTTTCGTGTAAATACTTTTCTACATTAATGTGTTTTCATTAGTGTGCATGTGTAGTTTTGGTGTGTTAGTTTTCTTTTACAAATAGGTTTTCCTCTGCTTACCTTATGCTCTTCTTGGTTTGCAGATTTCATCCAACCATTACATTGGTTTTTCTGATGGTGTTTATCATAGTACAAAGAATCTATCTTCCGTTGCATGCACAATCTATGACCCTAATGGTGAGATAGTGAATTTACAAGGCATATGTTTAGGTCATATGAGTAATAACATTTCCGAATATAGTGTGGTCATCAAGCTTTTGTCAGAAGCTATTTCTCCTTGCATTAGAGAGTTAATTGTGAAACTTGATTCACAACTCATTGTACTACAACTTAATGGACAATATTGAGAATGTATTTGCGATTTCATCTCTTGGAGAAAAAAAATTTGATTTTATTAGTTATCATCATTTTCCAAGATGCATGAACACATTAACATATGCATTGGCTAACTATGTGTTCGATAGACATTTGCGAAACATGTAAATCATAAAAAAACACATAATAGACATGGGGAACAGAAAAACATGTATATATATAAAGTGTTTGCAAAAGAGTTTTTTACATCAAAATAACAAAATTTGTGTTTTGAGACACATGGCTTCATAAGCCTACATCAATGCAGAAAATAAGCTAGAGTTGGCTATTAGCCCACATGGTGCTCATGATAGCACATAATAGCCCTAATAACTCAGCCCAACAACTGACATAGTCTAGCAGAAACCCCAACATTTTGTCTCTAGTATCGAATGGCACTTCATATATCGAGGCGTACTCTAGAATGCCCCTAGTTAAAGCTTCTAGGTTAAGCTCTATCTCGAAAATATTATCTACTCCCTCCTCATAAGGAGCCTCCTCAACATGGCGTGCCACCCATATGGCTATTGAAGAAACCCCTGGAGGTCTCTTTGGTCCCACATCTACAAATCATCATAATTCAAAACTCAGTAAACATAAAAAAGAAAGAAATCAAAAACTTTGAAAAATAGATTTTTACCTGCATCGGTCCACTGTGTGCCTAGTGGAAGTGGAATATCTAGATCTCCTCATAAATCCGCACCTGCATACATCCAATCATCAACCATGATTAGTTGCTAATGCAACCATCCAAAAAATGCAGAAGGGAAAGACATTTGTTGGACACCTCCTGTCAAGGCATTAGCTCACCCCATCTGATTAATTGTGGATCTCTGGGCATTGGTACATCCACTTATATCCACTAATAATGAAACAATGGCACACGTTCCAGGAATAACGTCGCCAAAATGGATCTGAAACTAAATTTTTTAGACTTCCTGACTTGCACTTGGTAAGTTGGCACTTCATACAGACCAACAAACCCTCACTCCAATTAAATGCCATGAGATTTAGACACTCGATTGCATACTGGAAATGAGATTTCATTGCTTCATGCAATGCCTGAGTCCCAACTACTTGGGCCGTAGTATGTAGGATTGCTCATAATGGGAGATTTGTGATGGTCTTTATATCAATATTCCCACTTTGGGTCCTTCTAGTCCCTAGGTAATGCCTTGCGATCAACATATTTGTGCTCTCTCTTCCAGTGTGAGAGCCAGACAACTGAACCCATTATACCTTTCCAGATAAGCCAATAATGAGATAAATGTATGTGACATCTATTTCAATTTCTTAGTCCCCGATCATGGATAGTTGGTGATCCACATCCTGCTAAATAATCAAATGTTTTAATAACTCAGGTTGGGATCTAATCCTACGAATCCTGAAGAACTTGAGAAACGCACATGCTCATAGGTCATCAATACAATTTTGATCCTATGCTTCTTGATGGTCTTCAGCATCATGGCCTTTTTCTTTCCTTTCAACCACCATTTTGGACTGATTATCCTATGCAAAATCAATAAAATAACATTCCGTGACCTTCCATGGAGACAAAATTCAAGAAAAATCATTCAACATGGAGGATTTCACAAAAAATAATTACCCCAGTGTTAGCGTGACTGTGTGTAATTTTTTACACACAGCCAGCGTGATGGCCTAGTCAACCATAGGGTGAGCAATGCAGGTCTGATGGGTAAAACCCGCGTTGATCTCCCTCGACATATTTTTTTTGAAAATCCTCTTTGAAGCCCTATCCATGGATGGAAATGCATGAAATGAGTACCAAAATGAAGGGAAGGGATAAATCTCTTACCTACAACAAATGCTCAGTTAATGGTGTATAGGATTGATCGTACTCCTTGCCTAAAAATCGAGGTAAAATGAGGTAAAATGCTCTCAGATTTGCAAATTGGTGAAATGGCAAAAATGATTTGCTTTTTGTGCTTTTTATAAGTTTTAAATAATATTTTTTACCAAATTAGGGTATATTTCACTCATTTTTTAATAATTTTCCTAAAAATCGGTGACATGTGTTTCCTTGTGTAGCGACAGGTCATGCATTCTTGGTGACAATGATTTATTTTGACTATTTCAACAAGTTTTATTTTATCATTTTTTCAAACTAGTCAAAAATAAATAAAAAAAGCGACCCCCTGGAGTCATCTTTAAGCTCTTTTCTGACTCTTGAAAAATGAAATGATTGTCGAGAACTTGTCATTTTGAACTCATTAAAGTAAACGAAATGACATCCACTCAGTATAATTTTAACCCTTTTCCAGACTGAGATACACTATTGTACGAAAAAGGAATACCTTAGTCAAACATGGCTATGAGGTTCTCTTGGATATTGTTTTCTACCTTTTCAAGTTCAAGAGAAGATTTACGAAAAGGAAACTTTGTATTTTTCTTTTCTGCTTATTTTTCAATCTCTCTAAACATGAAAAATATGTTGATTTTCCACTTCGTTAGACTCGTAAAACATAGACGCTGCAAGACTTGTCATCGTGATGAGACTGAGTTTCTCCTTCCTAGGGCTTTTAAAATTTACTAGGATGGATTCATGTGAAGGATGAACTTATATGGCAAGCATATTATATCCCCGTCAAGCTTGTGATAAAAACAATGATGGGGTTCTCATTAGAAATGGTGGGGGAAAAATTGAAAGGAATCATCTCTTATATTTTGTAAAGGCAGCATGTTGCTCTTAGACATGACACTCATTTGTTGCTCATGTCGGGTTTGGGACATCCTCACTTAATCACTTTCCTTCCTAGGGTTGGGAAATACATTTTTTCTCTCATGTGATTATACCACTTTGTCATCATGGCCTCTGTTGAGTCAAATGTTGCCAAACTCTAGAGTCATCTCACCGATATTTTCAAGAGAAGTCTTATCTATAGATCTTTATTGCTTATACATTGTCTAACTTTTTGACATAGTCCTAGATCACACTTATCTACTATACTACATCATTTTGTTTCATGTCGATGATGTGGGATTCACTATGGCCCTCCTTCGATAAATCACTTCATGTCAACTTCAGCTCATTATCCAGGAAGATGATATAGAAAGTCCCTTCCAGTACCTTGGAGCTTGCATGCCACAATGGAAATTTCTTCACATTCGACGATAGGTTTACATCATTGGCCTTCGATCGGATGATTCTATAGGTTTTTGACTTCAGCTTCATTATTCACATTCGTGGAGTGTCTTGATTGTACCTTGAGAACCGTTGTCAATATTGGTGGTTTCTCTTGTGCTTGCTAATGGTTTACAGCATTGGCTGGTAATCAGGTGGTTTCCTATCATGTTCAATCTTGAAACATCTATTCACATGTTAGGATTTGTACATTTATCGGGTCGAGATGAAGCACAAGACCCTAGATTCTATTTGATGAAATCCAGGTTGCGTGAAGTTATGAGTTATTCATGATTGTACACATGTTTTCCTCTGTATGGATGGTTGTGACCATGACGTGGGTCCATATAGATGATCCTCTTTATTTAGATGGTTGTGACAATACCGTGGATCCATACACATGATCCCTTCTACTAGGATGGTTGCGTCCATACTGTGGATTTATGTATCATTAGATTCCTTTTCATGTATCGCTAGGCATGCTTATCAGAGATGTCAGATATGTATATGTATATGCTTGATTTGCAGGTCTCTTGACAGTGTTGTTCTATTCCTTTTACTAACTTGTAAAGCATCTTAGCCATCACTCCCTATTCTGCCTTCATGCTTTAGGGGGCATCTATTACAAAATATTTTTTCACACTTCCTGTTAACTTCCTATTCCAAATCCTTAAGTGTCAAAACATTGACAACTATGTAGCATATACATCTTGATATACATACCAAAACCTCCCTAAAGAACCAAGGGAAAACTGCCCTAAGTCAATTCTGAAGAAGGTTAGCTAAAACCCTAACTTTTAGGGCCAACACATTTTTCTCCACTACCTACCCATGTTGATGATAAGCTGCTCTATTTTACCATAGCACTGAACCTCTTCTAGTAGGTTTTCCAAAATTGGAGGAGAAGATTCATTCACTAGAAACTTCGAGAATAGCAAGATGGATATAGGTTGTTGTCGATACGGTCAAGCTCCCCCATTTGGACCTCATGATATTATCATTATGGGCTTTACCCTTGAGATGTGGACCTTCCTCCCTCTTTTTTGGATCTCTAACTTCCTCTCCCTTTCTAAAAATCAACTCCCTTCTATCCCCAAATTGTTGGTCATTGATTTCTTGCATTCCTATAGTGAGATTATGCCCAAAGTTTTCCCATTCTAACTTGGAGAAGGAGTGCTTGAAGATTCTTTGCTTGGACTTGGACACCCACCAATAGGAGGTCTCCAACATCAAGGCATAGGTTGTATGCTTCCCTTTTTAGCTCATTAATATATACATCTGATGTTCACTTTCCATAATTGTGAAAATGTTTATAGTTTTAGCTTAATACTCCTTGATATATTAAGTAGTTTATGTTTGATGCATTCCATATATGCTCTTGTATCTTGTATTTCTCTTTGATATTTCTTGTAGGTACTCAGGCATGAAGAACAAGAAATAAGTGAGCCTGGAAGTGAAGTAATCAAACTCATCTCCAAAGGATTGAGTGATTAACATCAGAGCGAGGTAGGCTACTCTATCTCTTTATTTGTTAAACATAATCTAGGAAATTGTATATTATTTTATATAATTTGTTTCTAGACCCACTCATTGGGATAGAGGGACCGCCTCTATTTGCAAAGGGGATTTACCTTCACAACAGATGAATATATCTTTTCCAGCTCCGCGCGGTCCACTCCTTTTGTAGGGTCTTTTACCCAAAACTTGGACCAAGTTGGGCCATGCCCAACAGATCCCTAACACTCACATGTGACTAATACCAATTCACTCAACTTAAAGGCCCTTGATATTTTCTACGATACCATTGTACTGTTAGATCATTTTTTCCATCAATGTTTTTCCCTACATACTTCCTTCAACAAATCTTTTGTATTAGGGTCAGTAGTTTTCTGCAGTATCTATGCTTCCCTTTTCTTAAATTCCTTCGGCCTCTCGTATACTTCCTACAAAAACTTTAGGGCTTCCTCTTGCCATTGTTGAGTCCTTTCATACAATATCTGTGCTTTCCTCAGAAGATCATCTATTTGCATTTGGAGGTTCTTCCCTTTTGAAATGCTGGAAATCCTCTGCAAGATTGGCAATGACTTCACAGCTGCCATAATTTCATCGCACCAATTCTACTTGGCCTGAATTTCCTCCTCAATCTTTAGGAAGTTTGGATCCTCTTGTAGTAAATTCTAAATATGTATCGTATCGTCGATCAGCTTTCCACAATATACCACCGTAGTAGATATGCCTTAAAATGTTGCATTGAGGTCCCTTTCTCTCTGCTCCCGAACCTTTGGTGGTGTCATTGGCTGCAACCTTATCTAGAACTCTAATATATTCACTTTATATTCAAACTTGAACTTAGCCATAGCATTATTTGAGTCTTTGATCATGAGGGGTGAGTTTCATGATGTTTCCTACTGGTGCTTCATCCTCTCACACCTGCATGTCTAGAATTGTTCTACAAGTTTTAGCAATGACCTTCTCTAGTTATTCTCGTTTCTTCCTTGCTTCCTCCCTATCCTTAGCCAATTTCTTCAGTTCCTTCTGCATCATATCTTTTCCTGACTCTACATTTTATTTTAACAGCAACATATGCTACTCTCATTCTTGCAATTCTACGGTGATACCTTGGCGAAATTCATCCAGTTAGTGGAGGGGTAGTTCAACGACATTCATATGGACATTGCGCCATGCTTTGTCTCGCTATTTTTTTTTTGTTTCTTCAAACTTTAGTGGCCAAACTGGCACATGTAACATCCTAAATCTGTAGGCTATTTCCAACCTTTTTTCTAGCTACAATTGTTTGGTTACTTGCTCTGGTTGCCTCACTTCCTACGACAATACCTTTAGCTCCACGATGCCCTGTTGCACCTTAGCCAAGATCTCTTTGCAGCTATCATCAATCTTGTCCCAGGTCTCCATGTTTATCTCTTGGATATTTTTTGTTATCTCGCCAATGTCCCCATTAGTAAGTATGAGCAACACTTCTCCCTTACTCTTCTTCACCTTCTTCTTCTTTCTTGGCCACATTTTCACCATAAAGGGTGAATCTTCTTATACATCTGCATCACTAAGGTGTTCTTCATGTTCCTTTCCTCACCCTATTTATTTTGTCTCTTCATAGACATATTTTCTACTCATACCCATACCCTACAAAGTACCCTTCTCTATTCCAAATGCTCCAACCGTTCCACTAGGTGGATTCATCCATTCCTCCAACCAATCCTACACTGTCGTTAGGAGATCATCTTCTGTTACCAAGTATGGAAATGGATTCCATGTCTCCACTGGGTCCTTCCTCACCTTCGCATATGCTCTGTAAAAGTTTGCCTTGAACTTTTTAATATGACAGTATTGATTTTATAGGCTAAGTGATAGTCTGGGATATTGATCATGATTATAAAGAAGATCTTATTCTCTGTTGTGCGTGTTGGCTCCTTCGTAAACCATAGTGAAGCATAACGCATTGCTTCGCATACATCTACCTCCATAGTCAGAAATTGATAATATTTTGGTTCCTTCCATGAAATAAATGTGATTAGAATTAGCAGCTAGGCATAGTGGAAGGTCTTTCCTTTTTCCTATGCTTCCTTGCAATCCATCAAAAAATATTTACATAGATAAGAAGCCCAATTGAATTAAACCCCTGCGTCGCATTATTCTGCTAATGACACTATTATTGTAGGCACCTGATTGGCCATGCACTTCCTCATGATCTTCCTCACTAACAAATGTGCAATGAAGTGCACACACTAATCCTCGATAGATTTTATCTCATATCCGCGGGATTTCTTCACTAATCCAAACTTTCTTTTCATCGTCTGAGCCATCTCCTTATATTTGGTTTTACCCACAAATTCATCTGTGGGGTCCTTTCCTTGATATGGCAACGTTGTTATTTTTCTTATGAGCATCTCATCAATCGTGATCTTTGTCCCTAGCCAAATGCAATCATCATGCATTAGTCGAAGGATTTGTCACACACAAATTGTATTGAATGGTCTTTGATTGAATTGTGACACATTCAACATGTTCAAAAGCCCTGCTCTCTGTACTCCCACAATGCATTGTTGTGGTTCCAATCTTGTAACTTTGTTGTCTAGGTAGTAGACTTTCTCCAAGTACCTACATGGCTCAAACTGTGGGTATTTTCTTCTGCCATTGAAATCCTAGTCTTCCATTTTGAGTTAGGGGATATTACCCAACACTTCTCCTTCAAAAGGCACATCCTCTGGAAATTTTGGTGTATAGGTAGCAAATTTTCCTTGCTTTGGCTCCCTAACTAGCTTTGCACCCCGCTTTCTCGGTGGCATGCACACTAGGAGTACAGAGGGAATCTCCACATCCTCTATCTCCTTCCACTGAAACTCAACTTCTTCCTCACCACTGTGGACCTGCTGAGGTGCCTCTTGCTACATCAATTTATTTCCTTTCTGCATGGGATTTTTTCCTTTATCCTTCGCGTTCTTTGTTCATACTTCCTTCTATGTCTTCTTCTATGGTGATGTTCTTAATTTTGTTGTAGAGACGCCAGCTGGCCTCTTCTCCTTTGTCTCTTGTGACTATGCTTTTGGTTGTGCATGTGCTTGTGGTTGGGCTTTTGGCTATATAGGCACCTTTCTTGGCGACCTTAATCATGTCAGGGACATCAGTACATTTTTCCCTTTGGTCTTTCCTACTTGTGACTCCATGATACCAGCTAGCCCTTTCTTTGTAAATATCCTCACCAATTCTTCCTAGCTCCTCTCAAGCATGCAATAGCTCTTCTTCGCTTAGGTGAAATTTCTGATCACTTTAGGTAGTAAATTGTAAAATGTGGTTGTGTGATGTAGTTTTTATAACAATTTGAATTTCTAGGCTCATTCTTTGCTTAGATTTGGCTCATTTACTGCACGTATGGGCTAGATACAACCATATTTTCTTCATAAATGGTTTTCTCCCATGCCCCTCAATGGTAATTTCCTTTTAACTGTGCCTTTTTTCCCTTCAATGGTAATATCTCCAGCTAACTTCATCAGATTTACCTTTTGGATAAGTCACCTCTTTGTCGTCACAATGTCTTTGGATTTTGTCACACTCATGAGTATCACATTGTAATCTTCCTTCGATGAAGTCCCTTCCTGTAGAGTATTTTATAGTCCCCTACCCACTTTCAACTGTAGGTGGCACTAAGACTTCCTCCCCTTTATTTTTCAGTGTGCAGCTCCAGGGACATAGTCATCCCTGTACATATTCAAACTACTACAATTCACTCATCCTAGAAGCACCTGACCATTTAGCTTCATGAGCTAAATAGCACCCCCATCTGAAATGTTCTTGACAATATATGGCCCCAACCAATGTGTTTTAAATTTTCCCTGGAACATCACAAAGTTACTATCATATAATAATATAAGATCCCCTTCATGAAGTATCCTCTTTTTGATATGCTTGTCATGATAGGCTTTCTCCCTTGCTTTCTACACCTGCTGATGGAAACTTAGTATGAATTTATCTTCTTCTAAAGCTAGTATCTACGACATTCTTTCCTTCATCATGTCGACTTCTGCCATATCTATGGTAGTTGCAATTCTAAAACTTGGAACAATGTATTCCATAGGCATAAGTGATTCTTGTCCATATACCAACTTGAAAGGTGTCTTCCCAGTCAATTTCTTACATGTCATTCTATATGCCCACAACACCATTGGAATCCTCAAGTCCCAGTCATCTTTGTTTAGGTTGCACACCTTGGTCAATGAATTTTCCATCATCTTATTAAAGTCTTCCACTGTCCCATTTAACTAAGGATGATAGGAATTTATCTTCTAATGGTAAACTTGAAATTCCTTAATTAGTGCTTCAATCATCTTATTTAAAAAATGTGTCTGCGAGTCTCTCATCAAGATCTTTAGATAACGAAATTTGGACAATATATATTCGAAAACGAACTTCACAGCAGTTTCTATGCTACAATCCTTCACTAGTTTTGCCTCAACCCACCTTGTTAAATGATCAGTCGGAGTGATGATATATCTTGCATCATTCTTTTTCCCCGGTGGACTGAAAGGTCCAACAAAGTCAGTTTCCCATTTATCAAAAGCCTTAAAAGTCACATGTGGTACTAGTGGCATTTCACCTCTTATGGATGGATTTCCTATCCTTTGACATACATCACATGCTTGACAATAGTCTTTTGCTTTCATATGCACTATAGGCCACCATAACTCATCTCTCAAAATCTTCTATGCAGTGGCATTTCCTGCATAATACCCACCTACGAATCCTCCATGAGATTCTATCATAATGTTCTATCTTTCATGCTTAGGGAGGTATCTTCGTAGTACTTCATCCGATCCCATTTTATATAAGTGTCTCACAATCAGCAATAAATCAGTTGCTTGGACCACTAATTCCTTCCTTTTCTTTGTAGTGTACTCCATGGGCACCCTTCCTATGGAAAAAAACTAAATAACATTTGTGAAGAGATCATTTATGACTTTTATTTCAAATAATTGTGCATTTGGAAAATTATCTTCAATATTTGTGGGTTCTTTTTGTGGAGATAAATCCCCTCTGCAGACAGAGGCAATCCCTACTAGCCCAAATTGGGTCTAGCAACAATCAAACAATGCTAACATGCAAGTTCCTAATTGCAAATCAAAGACCGATGATGAGGGCCTACCTGGATTCCAACCCTAGTAATGTAGAAGAGTCGACACTTTCGTTCCTTTGCTCCAGCTGGTCACGATCCCCATGATCCTCATGAATGGACACCTGCACATGCAAAGAACGACACAAATACATGCATAAAATCCAATAGATGCAACTATATATCAGTCAGAAAGGATATAACTCAATCATCATTACAAAAGACAATAAGAGTGGAACCATAATGATAGTCGTCTATTATTGATAAACAAAGAAGAATACAACCATAGTTCTGATGTCAAATCCTCCTTTGGCTGGGTGATCAGTAGCAAATGCCTTGCAAAGCTTGTTGGGAATGGGGAACAAGCCTCTCTCTCCTTGGTTACTTGGACAAGAATCTCCTCACTTCAGATTTAGCCTTATCGGAATGAAGAAGGCTTCTTGTAGCATGAGCTTAGCAATTCTCAGACTTTGGGACTTAGAATTTGGAACTAGAACTTGGAACTAACTTGTCAAAGGCAAAAGGAAAAGCTTTTATAGATAGAGGAGAAGGAGTTAGGATTTCCACAATATTCATGGGGTTGGCTTTATCACTAAGAAGCTTCCATGAGAGGTGGAGAACTACTTCCCTCCTATGGAGATTCGAAGCCAAACTGACCCAACTCAAGATAGATTCAGTTCATGAGTGGGTTAGGAAGAACCTCCGTAAGTTTGTTTGTTAAAATCTTTACCCAACTGGGTTGGCGCGAGTGCGACTCTGAGACATAGCGCCAGCTGGTGCACCCTCTTTGGAGGATTTCCCCCATTGGCACGAGTGATACACAGTGAAACCGTGCCAATGGAAAAAGGGCTATTTTTATGGGTATTTTGCAGAAGGTGTCTTTAGGGCATATGAAGTTCATGTCTAGGGGTAAACAATGCAAGTGTTTCTAGGGCATGTCATTTCTCACAGGTCCCGGAGTGAGTCCTCCAAGATACGGTAGTGGGTAACAGGGACGGTGACAAATTACTGTGTAACAGTTCTTCTCCTGTTTCTATCTTGGATAGATGATTAGGCCAAGCATTCAATCTTCCCAGCTTCACTATAACTTCGAAGTCATATTCTTGGAATAATAATAACCATCGAAAAATATTCCCTCATAGAACAGATTTATTCACCAAGTACTTTAGCGTAAAATGATTTGTGAACATCTTAAAGTGTGCTCCCAACAAGTAATGCCTAACATTTTGCGGTGCATACACCATAGCTAACCCCTCTCTTTTTGTTGTGATGTAATTATTTTCTACCTTATATAGCTTCCTACTTGAAAATTATATGGGATGATCGATATCCCCTACTCCTGTTTTCAGTAGTACTACTTCCAAAGCTAGGAACGATGCATCAGCATGCACATGAAATTCTTTCTTCCAATCCTGAAAAACTAGAATCAATGCAGTTATCATTTTTTCTTTTAGCACGTCCAAGCTCTTCTGGAATTCTTCATCCTACTGGAAGGTCACATCCTTCTTCAACAGCTTCTCCATCAGTGTATTTATCTGTGCATACCATTTAGTAAACTTCCTAAAGTAACCAGTGTGTCCTAATGTAGTACATAGTTTTCCTACTTTTTTCATTGCTGGCAAGTTCACAATGACTATGATCTTCATCAGATCTATTAGAGTCAGTATTTTCATATTGCCATTAATGATCAAAATTCCGCCTAGGTCATCATGTAAAACTTTACTCACTGATGGTAGCCCAAGATTAAACTCCAAGCCCCTCCCAAAAAATCAATATTTGTTGGCCCACCTTCATGTGTCTTATTGGGCATACATCAATCATAAAACATCATTTCATCATGTCTTTATGTTAGTCAAGTCAACATGGAGTTTGGTCATTCAAGGCCCCATTAGGTCATTAGTGTTTCCAAGGTTCCAATAAAATTCCATTCCATTGCATAAGACCAACAAGTGAAGGGTGATCAAATAACATCTCTTCACTGTGTGAAGATGATTTGTAAAGAGAAATGCTTATTTCATCATGTAATTTTATGTTCACTATATGTAAAAAGTATTGTTCCTAAGCTGCCAACTCAATCTTTATATGCCAACTTCATTTAAGAAAATTCAAATTCAAAGAGTTCTCAAAGGCCATCAAAATATCAATTTGTCAAAGGAAATAGTCAAGTGAAAGGGTAATGTTTCAAAAAGTTAAGTGAATGCCAAAGGGAGTTGTCTTTTCCCAAGGTATCCAAATTATCATTTTCCACAAGCACTAAACCCTAAATTCCTCCCCCACAGAACTAGGGTTGGTTATAGAATCAGAGACATCTGAGTAGAGGAGGCCTAAGGGAGGTCATTTCAGCAAGTATGAGGCCATTCCAACTCCTAAACATCATGTCTCTGTCATTTTTCAAGAATTCATTCCAAGGGACAAATAATTTGCCATACATAGGGCCAGTTTTGCTTCAAAGTATGTTTCCAACCAAACAAAGATGAATTTTACAAAAGTGAGAGGTTTTTGTCTATCATAGGCAAAGAATTAAAACCATCCTTCATTTTTTACACGTGTCATCGTTTTGGAGAAATGGAAAAATTACAATTGCTACAAGAGGGTTGTTGTACTTTTGTAGTGACCTTGGGAAAATCAATTTTTCTCCTAGATGGAGTGTCCAAATGACTTTCTTGATGAGTCAAATGATAACTAGGCAGAAATTTATTTCCAATGAGCTATCATGGGCTCAAATTGGAGTTAAGGAAGACCTCCAAACGTTTCTTTCAAGATCACACTTCATTTTGCACCGTCATTCTGCACTTTTTGACCAGTCTTGGGAGAATCAACTTTTGAAGGGTAAAATCAAGTCTATTTTAGAAAATGAACGTATATTTGGAAACTAGACAAGACAGTCTTTCCAATGCACTATCCTAGGCTTAATTTGGACACCAAGAAGGCAGTCAAAATCACCCTGCAAGTTGGAAGACGTGTTCTAAACTTGGAGGGTGTGTTTCACTAGAGTGCTGTGAGTTTGCCATCAAACTCAGTGCATTTCCTAAGGGCGTTGCACACCTATAAATAGAGGGTGTGTTTGACCATATTTCTGCGCATTTTCCCAGAAACTTCCATAGGTTTCCCATAGAGCACAACATCCTCTCCAAACTTCAAAATGTGTCATCAACATGCTCCAGCACCACAAGTAGGTTGAAATCACATCACTCCTCTCCTCCACAGTTGAATTACATGGTGGCTCATTGTGTTTTGGTGCCTTGCTATATTCAAAACCCTAGTAATATAATCTCATTCCTAAATTCCATTTCCTAACTTCCCACTACCATTCCTACATTTGAAAACTACCCCCTATCACCTCCCTCGTATCACACATCCCCATTTCCATCTCCTCAATGTCCTCACACCTTTCTATACTCTCTACACCTACATTCCATTTCATCATCTCCCTAGTGTTTGACTCCAATAACTCATGGTAGAAGAAGAGAACATAATTCATAGTGAGGAAGAAAGACATGAGAGGAGGGTATCTAAGAAAGGAGGGAGAATCATTAGACATGAGCTAACCAATACCAGAGAACTCATGGCATCTCCCATCACTATGACATGCTTTAACCAAGGAAAAACTCAAAGTTGCAAAAGAGAAGATTGAAACCTCGACCAAGCAAAAGGAGAAAAGGAGGCTAGACATTCTTACTGAAGCATCACTCCATGCCTCAAACATACTATCAGCCATTAGCCCACCAATTTTGACAATCTTTGAGCAAATTTTGCAAGTTATGATTTTATGTGTTTTTTAAAGAATTTTTAGCACGGTCCAAGGGTCAAACATGTAGCACCTACGGTGTTTCACTCTTTTTTTAGGAAACTAATCAACAAAAGGCTAGCATATTTAGATTTTGAGTGATGAGCACATGAACCCTATGCATTTACTAAGAATTTGGAGGCAAGTAGGTTAGCCAAAAAGATCATAACCACCAAAAAACCACCTTTCTGCCTCATTTATGGCTTGGGTTTTGCACATTTATTAGTCTTGAAAGATTGATTTTTTGACAGGGAAAATGAGCTCCAAATTGAAAACTAAAGACATATCTGGAAGTAGAATTGAAGGGCTTTCGAATAAGCTATCTTGGAGCAAATTTGGACACTGCAAAGGGAAAAAAAGACAACCCTGGAGTTGGAGGTTGTGTTTGACATTGAGAGAGCGCATTTGACAAAGGCAGGGCACGTTTGACAGTCTTCTCCAATTTTCACTGTTTCTCCCTAAATTAACTTTCACCTATGGGAAATTGATGTTTTACTGATGTAATTGATGATGGTGATGTAATTATTATGTTTTTTTATTGTTATCTAGGGTAAATATTTTAGTTAAATGGCCTACATGACTTGTAATGAATCGGTTTGCTTAAGTTATGGACGAGTCACTTTGACCACCCTATACTCTAGCTATTAGTTCAGTCTTTCTTCCAACTGCTCCTCCTCTCATGGATTCGACCCTGAGTCTAGGCTGAGCTAGTTTAAGGCCTATATTATGTATTTTCTTAGTCATTTTATAGGTTGTACTCAGTTGGATGTTTAGCTATTGATCAAATACACTAGTGTAATTAGTATTTGGTATAATTTAATGAATGAGTTGCAGCTATTTTCGTGGAATACCTGTCCTATGGAAATTTGACATAGTTTCATCTTATGTTTCATATGTTTTAATTTTCAGTAAACTTCGATGATATGTTGATTCTCAAGTTGATGAGTAGAATACATCTTACATGCTCTGTTTTGGGAAAATCTTCATATTTTATCCATTTTCTTCATTTCAAAAAGAAGATATGCTTGTCTTACTCTTTCTAGCACCTCAACAATCTTATCCATCTCACTTCATAACCTTAAACTATTTGAGTTCCTACCTACCTTTCTCCATCATATGTCTACAATCATACCCTTATTTGTCTTGACCTAGTCTCTTTGACCTAATCCTCTTCCAACAACCCCACCAAATAAAATTAAACAACCTTTGCACTTTACATCTAGCCTAAAAACCTAATCTATCCAGCCCTATTGGCTATGATCCTTTGGAGAGATCCCTATCCAGTTTGGTAGGGCTAACTACCAATTCAAAAGGTTGGTCCGTGGTTACTCAGCTGGACTCTTCCTCAGCGTTCGAGATCTGAAGGAGTGATAACAGGATCCACCATCAATCCTTGTTTACAAACCACATTTCCTAACAATTCAAAATGGCACACAAAATATGCAATTCTTCAGGTTGAACGATATTTGATACTACTCACATGTATCCAAAGTCATTAATTTCGCTACATGCTTCTTTAATAGCCCAAATATTGTCTAATCATCAAAGTAGACTTCCAAATATTTGTGTATACATGCCTTAAAGCTGCAATTACAACTCTCGAAAATATAGTAGGCACACTCTTCAATCCAAAAGGCATCATTGTATACTAGTAGGAACCCTAGTATGTGGCAAATGTTATCTTATGTCTATCTTCTGGTGCAATTCTGATCTAATCATACCCTGAGAAGGTATATGTAAAAGAGTAAGCCTCTTATCCTCCTACATTCTCCAACACTTCATCTATAAATGGTGTAGGAAAACGGTCATGTAGGCATGCATCATTCAATTTCCTTAAATCCATACAAATTTTAATTTCCCCTTTCACCTTCTTCTTCTGAACTACAATGGGACTTACCCATTTAGACTCTTTGACAGGTTCAATTATCCCCATTGTTAACATCTTGTCCAATTCTTCTTTTACCTTTTCCTTATACTTTGGATTTAGTATATAAGGCCTCTACTTAAGAAGCTTTGCATCAAGCTTTAAAGGAATCCTCATAACTCCCAAATCCCCTATGATGCCTTTCATTTCTGAAAATTTAGTGGGAAACAATTACTAGTATTCATGCAACAAATCTATTATCTTGTTGGCAATTTCTTCATCCCAGTCATCTCATATTGTTGTGTATTTCAATTCAGGCTCTGACCCTATATTTACCTTCCTCGTCTTTAATGGCTTCATTATATCAGGAATCTCTATCTCAGGTCTATTTACTTCGCAATTTCCCTCTGACTCTTTGATATCAATGTTGTGAGGACATTCGTCCTTGTCTGCAATGAGATTATAGCATTCTATCACATTTTGTATCTACATAGCCCAATCAAGCTGCCAATTAACTGGAACTTCATTTTCAAAAACCTTCTTCTTAACTATATTCACAGCTGCATCTATATGTGGAAAGTTATCTTCAAATCTGAATGTCATCACAAATCCATCCACCATCTCCACCCAGATAACAATACCATGTCGAAGATCAGTTTCTAGGTACCAATGATGAGGGATTGTCTCCAGAGAATGAATGAAGCCATGCACCCATTCTTCTCATGAAATTTCTCCCCAAGCTTATTGTCGGGGCAAGTAGTAACTCTAGTAATTTAATTCATATTATTCCTTCAAGTTGGTCTTTATTATATACATGAGGGATACTGTTCACTTCATCTCCCGATGACTGTTCATATTTCTTATTATTTATTTATATCAATTATATTTAATCACCCAATTCTGATGATTAGGTGTCAACATTCCCGCCCTTAATCTGAAGGGATGTTGGTAAGTCCAAGCATCATTCTGAATCGTTCAAGCTTTTCTCTTCCAAGCGCTTTGGTGAAGATCTTTGCAATTTTCTCATTAGTGAAACAATGATAGAGATGGATTTTTTTGGCCTCAACATGATGTCGAATCAGATGATATTTAGTATTGATGTGCTTCGTTCGATCATGGAAACTTTGGGTTCTTGGCCAACTTTATTGCAGAGGTATTGTCAATCATGAGTGGAGTTGATTGTACTTGTTTTACCTGCAAATATTCAAGAATTTTCCTGAGCCACAAAATTTATTTTGTTGCCTCAGCTTCTACCACGTATTCTGCTTCTGTTGTGGAATCTATTGGGACTGATTGTTTGCGTGATCTCCAGGAGGCAGCTCTTGATCCAAGACTCATAGCATATCCTAAAGTAGATACCCCAGTTTCTTTGTCTCCATCGAAGTCTGAATCAGAGTATCCAATCAAGTTGAAGTCGTCCACCTGTGTATACTTGATTCCAAAGTCTTGAGTTCCCTTCAAGTACCTTAGAACTCTTTTTGCAGTAGACCAATGTCCTTCACAAGGCTTTTGCATAAAATTGGATAGGATTCCAACAGAAAACAAAATGTTTGGTCTAGTAGTAGTTAGGTAGTTGAGACTTCCTGCAAGTTGTCTATACTTGTTGCATCCTCAAATTATTTTCCTTCAATAGATGTGAACTTTAAGTTTTGTTCCATTGGAGTAGTAAGAGAATTTCATTCTATCATGCCAAACCTATTCAACAGATCTATAATGTACTTATTTTGAGAAAGAAATATGGACTTCGGATGTTGAGTTACTTCAATACCAACATAGTAATGAACATAGCCCAAATCAGTCATTTCAAAAATTTTCCCCAGTTCCTTCTTTATGGATGCAATGTAGCTTTCATTGTTCCCTATCATGAAAAGATCATCTACATATACCACAAGATATACAACTGTTTTTCCAACTTTCTTGACAAATAAAGTTGCATCATCGAGATCATAATGTTTGAAATTGAGTTTCAGAAGATGCTCAGTTAGTTTTTCATACCATGCTCGCGGTGTTTGTTTGAGGCCATACAAGGATTTCAAAAGTTTGCATACTTTATGTTCATGTCCTTTCACAACAAATCCTTCAGGCTGGGACATAAAAACATAATCTTTTAGATCTCCATTCAATAAAGCAGTTTTTACATCCATTTGATGGACTTTCTAACCATTCTGAGCTGCTAGGGCAAAGAGTGTCTGGATGGTAGCCCATTTTGTTGCGGGGGAAAGGTCACCTCATAATGTACCCCTGTAGGTTTTAACCCCGTACAAAAATTACCTGCATACAAATTCTAAATCACATGAAAAATAAAAATGTGAGAGCATAACACATAAAACACAGAGATTTCCCACTGGATCCCAAAACCGGGACTACCAGCTTGATTTTTCATTATGTTCCTTTCAATGTTACAATACATATTTATACATGTCGAAGCATCCAATACCATGGACCAAAAAACCATACGTCCAAAACCATGGACCGAAAACCATCGCGTCCAAAAAACATGTGCGAAAATCATGCACAAAGCCATAGGTGGGTCCGTCCAACCTAACATAGGGTCCCAAACCAAAATTTTCCGGGGCGCTGCCCCGGACCCCATCAAGTGGGGTTACGGGACCCCTCAAACCCCCTGTTAACTATGTGGAAAGAATATAACACAACCCAACAACCCCTTCCTTTTGTGCAAAACCTTTTGCCACAAGCTTGGCTTTGTGCTTGTCAAGTGAGCCATCAGCTTTAAACCTGTTCTTGTAGACCCACTTACAGCCAATTGGTTTGGTTCTTAATGGAGGATCAACCAGCTTCCAAGTGCCATTCTTTATGAGGGCATCATACTCCTTTTGCATTGCTTCTTTCCATTTATCATGAGAAGCAACTTCTTTGAAGGAATTTGGTTCAAAATATGTAGACAAGTTCAATTCACAATCACAAGAAACATCCATATCAATAGGTGAATTAGAGTCATTTACATCACCTCCATTTCGTCAGTTTGAATTTATAGTCCCTGTTTTTCCAACCTCATCAGGATGAACACTTTCAAGTGTATTTGTCAGCCACTTTTGGGGACCTTTCTCAAATGGTCCAGGCTGCTCCGTTGATTGAGTTGGGATTGAATCAAGATTGAGCCTCCCAACTCTATCAATCACATCACTTAAAGCATCATCCATTATTGGAGTTTCATGCAGGGGAGAGAGTTCTTCAGAAGAAAATTCCACATGTTGATCTAATATAGGAATCCCCCCTTCAAGGTGTGGAATCTAATTATCAAATTCTTGAAATGATTTTACATTTGCGAATCTATCCAAGAGATCAAGTTGTTGCTCAACAACATTGTCAGTTTTGGATGATTCAAGAAAAATTACATCTCTAGATACAGCAAACTTTTTGTTGAATTCATCATAGAGATGGTATGCTTTGGAGGTGTTTGAATATCCCAGGAAGATACACTTATGACTTCTTGAACCAAGTTTGTTTCTATGTACCTTTGGTATCAAGGCATAACAGGTGGAACCAAAGACCCTGAGATGCTTTACCAAAGGAACGTGCCCATACCACATTTCATATGGAGTCTTGTTTCTAATAGCATTAGATAGGCATCTATTCTTTATATATGCAACACATAGAATAACATCAGCCTAAAACATTATTTTTACATTTTTGAAGAAGAGCATGGAGCGTACCATATTTAAGACTGTCCTATTCATTGTTTCAACTATACCATTCTGTTGGGGATTATAAGGCACAATTGTTTGATGTTTGATCCCATGTTGGTGAAGATAGTTTTCAGATTCATTTGATGTGTATTCTTTTCCATTATCAGTACGAATAGACCCAATATGAGATTGTGCATCATTTTCAATCCATTTATGAAAGTTCTTGAATGTTTGAAAAGCATCAAATTTGTTCTTCAATAAATAAACCCAACACATTCTACTATAGTCATCAATAAATATCATCATATATTTATTTCCATTTGCAGAAGGAACAGGCATTGGACCACATAAATCTGAATGAATGAGTTCAAGTTTTCTATGTGCTCTTGAACATGAATTATGAAAAGATTGTTTGCTATACTTTCCTAGAATGCAAGCATCACATTGCTTAAATTTCCTAGGAATTGTAGGCAAACCAGCAAGACCATTTTTCTTCAACAAGCAGAGGTCATCATAGCTCAAATGTCCAAATCTAGCATGCATAATAAAATTGATGGAAGTGTACCTTCTTCATAATGAGAATTGTACGATAAATGTTATGCATGAGCAAAGGTACCTTGCAGCTTGAGAAGCCTTTCTTCTTCTATTCCTCTCATGACAAGTGAGTGGTCAGATGCTTTTTCTCACCTCAAGCTTGCCATCAAACATATGAATGGAGTGACCTTGCTAGTGGATGTGGACCAAGGACAGCAAGTTTCTCTTCAGCTGTGGGAGATATAGAACATGATGTAGAAGAAAGTCTGGAAGACCAGGCAATTTAAGCCTAATTGTGCCAAGCCCTAATGGCTCGATTTTTTATTGGTCTGCAAAGTATACTTGTCCATCAACATTTTCAGTAAATTCTTCAAAAAATATTTTCTATGAGTCATGTGGCAAGTTGCTCCTAAATCAAGCAACCAATCATTTTTCCAAGAAGCAAGTGAAGCATTAAATAAATCTTCATTTACTCCAATATTACATTGTGCCACCACATAATGAGCAGATTCAGGTGCTTTACCTTTTTTTGTGTCATTAGTTTTACCTTTGGGTTGATTTCTTTGTTTCTCAATTTTATCCCAAGGTATTTTTCATGTAGAGGCATCATGTGATCCATTTCTTTTGTAGTGTATGCAGTGCAAATTTGCCTTTTCTCCTTGAGAGTGTCTACCCCCCCTGCCTCTGAAATATCTTCCTCTTCCTCTTTGACCACCTCTTCCTCTGGAAGAATATTTAGTAGGATTATTTTCTTTATGAGCAAGGCACACAGCCTCTTCAGAAGATTCAGGGGTTGTCTTCTTTCCAAAAGCTTTCTCTCTTTCAGCAATTTTTTTTTTACAAGAGAGTCAAAGGTAATATTTTTGATATTTCCATTTGCTTGCAATGACTCAAGATAATTGGAGTAAGTAGGATAAAGTGCCTTAAGAAAATCTATAAGAGGAATATCCAATTCTACGTTAGTGACTTTGACATCATTCATTATATACTTTACTTCGTATGCAAGAGCAAGAGGACCATTATTTTGCAATTCAAGAGTGAAGAGTTTAATCATGAGTTAAACAACTTCATGTGCATAATGTGAGTTATAGAGTTCTTTCAGCTTTTGTAAGGCTTTGAAAGTAGTTGAAAATGGAAAAATATGGTGACTCACCTCTTCATTTATAGATGTTTCAACTAATGCATAGGCTTTGTTGTTCTTATTTTCCCAAATGGCAAGCTCTTTGTCTGAGGTAGGTTGTTCTCGTTCTTTGTCTCCGTCTCCAATACACACTCCTTTCCATAACTCATTGAAAATGAGGGTATGTTTTATCATCCGAGACCACTCAAGATAGTTCTTCTTGCCAGTGAGAACTGTTCCCACAATAGATATGATTGAATGCATACTGTAACAAAAAAAAAAATTATGCTGGAAAAATGTGTTAAATGTTTACAATGATATCAAGTGATATATATATGGGTGATATCTCAATGTAAAAAACCATATACTAGAAATATCATGCACAAAGTTCCACTCAAACTGATTTTGATTTTCAACGACCTAGAAAAGGTGCATAGAGGGAATCCCAATCATCCTTAGATAGGACCCTTGAAGTAGTCCATGATATCAGATTTTTATTTGAGATGTTAGGGCAGCCAGTTCACCAAAGAGTCATCGGCCACACCAACACCTGTGGGTTAAAAACATTTACAAGGCCTTATATGTCATAGGCATGCCGACATGCCATGCCCGATAAATAACAAAAATGGATTTTGAAATTCATTGGCCATAACATGATTACTACTAAGGAACATCCAGTGGAATTTCACAACTCTGTAAGAAAGGCAGGTGTCAATGTAAAAAACCAAAATGAAATCACAATGGAACCACAATGATATGAAGTGATATATATATATATATATATCATATATATATATATATATATATATATTATAATATATATATATATATAGTATGGGCCGTATGTAACAACGTTCAACCAATGTAATACGACCCACCAACCTTGGAGTAGAATAATAGAATGCATATAAATATATATCAAAATGGAAAGTAGTATACCATTATAGGAGAGAAGGGTGCTCTTCCTAATCTTAATTCAGCCAGAGGGTTTGAGGTCATCGATTCTATCAAGACAAACCTCGAGAGTTCTACAATGCCACTATTTCTTGCGCAGATATTCTCACTCTTGTTGCTCGAGATTCAGTCTACCTTGTAATTTATTTCTATATGTTTCATTTCCACTTAATGCTTATGTCAACTTATGATCATATCCAGTAAAGAAAATTCAATGTTACCCACTGTGTTTTTGTGTGTGTTGATACAAGAGCGGCGGGCCTTACAGGCAAGTGAAGATGGGGAGAAGAGATGGCACCACACTCTTCCACTTTGGCACTCTCCAGGAAAAATCCTTACCCAACCACTCTTCAAGTTCTTTTCTTCTAGGTTTTATTGTTGCTGAAATGTTCTCCTCGCTTCCTCCCGAGATCGATATGCCATCTAGCACCTTGAGCAGCAGATTATACCATTGTTAGGATAGTGGATTATATGAATCAGGATTATATTCAAGGCAATGCAGCGTTATATGCATTAGAATGATATGTCAAGGCAGCACAACATTATATGCATGTGAGTATGAATAAAAAAATTTGGTCAGAGAAGAGCAGAGGGGACAATTATGCCCAAACCAAGGAGCGCAAAGAGCCCAAAGAGAAAATATGGTAGAAAAACGGATATAAGGAGTTACAACTAATTTTAGGAACTTGGGACCTGTGCTCTGATACCATGTCAGGCCATGTAGTAACTCTAGCAATTTAATTCATATTATTCCTTCACGTTGGTCTTTATTATATACATGAGGGAGACTATTCACTTCATCTCCCAATGACTATTCATATTTATTATTATTTATTTACATCAATTATATTTATTCACCCAATCCTGATGATTAGGTGTCAACACTTACATAAAAATCTATATGTGATCTCTAGGATCATTCTGGCCATCATACTTGTCTGCGAGCTTTGTTTCTACTTGTCCAAATATTACCCACATCAATCTCCTACATTTTTGTCAATCTCCTATATTCTTCTTATGAGTACCCCACCATCTAGCAGGAGTAGCCTTCAGTGTTTGATCCAGAGCTAACAATATCTGAAGTTATGGTACCTATCTTTCATAATCTCTAAAGAAATTCTTTACATCACCCAACCCATCATATAAAGGTAAATCACATACCTTTGTTGTTATGCAGTGCACTACTTTAGTGATCCTTTCACATCACCTTGTAGACACTTCATGCAACATGTTTTGCAAATTTTCTAATTCCTCTTATGAATTTGAGGTGCATGAACTATCTTTCTCCCAAGTCATCTTTCCATCTACAATGGGATTGGCCCATTCTTCTTCCTTTGTTGTGATATGATAGATATTATCAACGTCATCTGCATTGTATTCTTCTTTGACAAGATTTATATAATGTGTGCCTTCTCATGGATCTAATGGAACAATAACCCTCATATCATTTCTTTCGAATATCATCTGTCTTTCCTTTAGATTAATTATAGCCATGTTAACAAATGCCCAATCCAATCCAAGTAATTCGGGGTAAGGATTAATATCATCTACAATCTCAATTACTTCAAAGTCAGTGGTAGTGTGCACTCCGTCGATGTCCACTATGATATTAGAAAACCTTCCTAAGGGTAATATTTTTTGTTGATTTTCCATCTTCATCTGAATAGTAGACCATTGCACCTTCATCTTACCCATCGATTCCCAAGTTTTCCTTGGCAAGACATTGGCATTAGATCCCATATTCAAGATAACCTGATCCATGTCATCTCTCCAATCTGCACGCTAAGCCTCATTTCTTTCCATGTTCTCTTCTTATGTTTATGCATATTATTTACTATGCACATCTCGCTCTGTGGTACCTCCTTAGAAGCACAAGAGTCTATCATTTCCTATAATCCCTCCATAGCCTTATGATTCCTCAAAGCTTCATGTAGGTCTATTAAAAAGACCTCAAGATATTCAGATCTACCTCTTGTGTCACAATCGGTATTATCTCATGGTTATCCTTATGAGTCAGTTGTGTAGTAGAGGTCGAGGCCCCATCATACATAAAACTTCACCTCGCCTCCATAAATGCTTTCTTTTCCTTCAAGATATCAAATGCAGGGGATTTTTTAGTAGTTTTTCTTATCCACGTAGCTTTGGATTCCTTTTTTTCTTCAGTCTTATCATTCTTGTTCGTGGTTTCATTTCTTATTACAATACTAATGCACAGTTGATCTTCTCTTGGCTCAGCAATCATCATTCGGACATTTGCCACATGTTGTTGGTTAATTTTCTCCTACATATTTGCAATAAGGACGAGACATTCTTCTATCACATGATCAAAATATTTACATTAATTTCAAGTTGTCGTGGTGTTCTAACAATCTCACACAAAATGTCCTACCTGTCCACGGTTATAACATATAATCTATCCACATCCTCGACCAGCTCCTCCTCCTCCTCCTCATCCTCATCCTTGAAATCCTCCTCGACCAATGTGCTGGCTTGGATCTTCATGTGTGTCCCTCAACTTGTAGTCTATAACTATCAATAGTGCACTCCATCATTAAGTCATAACTTTGGCAATTCTTCTCAACATGGCCTACTGATCTACAAAAGTTACAAAATAGTTGCTTTGAGGTTTATATATATATTTATGTAATAGGTAGTATTCTTTAGAGTGATGTTGACCTTGCACCCCACAAATATCGCACCACAAACTTGGGATTGCTAGATTAAGAGTTCCAATTGCTATATAATCTCTCAACACGGGGAATTGATCCTTATAATGAACTTCTTCTTTTGATTTCGTACACCACACTTCTGATCTTTATGGTCTGACGTGTTTAGCCTTCTTCAGATCCTACAATTTCACAGTAAATGTAGCTAACTAATTTTGCATCTATTGTGCCCCTGTGTGAGTATCTCCAACTAGCAAATCTTCCATCTTCATCGCAATCTCCAATGCTTCACCTTGTGTCACGATCTTCTATTGCATCAATGGTAACCTAATATGTGGTAGTAGCATAGATATGAACCATTATTTATGTTGTTATGGGGGTATGTCAAAGCTCACTTAACCTATCAACACCTTCAATCTTTGATCCAATTACCACACAGATTCAGTCGGTGCTTGCTTGATCTCTTTTAGCTCCGTGATACACTGTGATTCTATTTTTCGCTTCTTGAACTCTACGACCAAGGATTTATTAATTTCATCAAACGTAGCATTCATCTTACTCATAGAGTATTTTATATACCATTTCAGCACTCTCTCCCTCAACGACATGACTAACATCACCTTATTTACATCATCAATATTAATCTGTCTCGTCGTTCATACTGCATCAGCTATGAACCAAAACTGGTCAGGGTTCTCTGATCCTATTCCTCTAAAGATAAGTAGCTTAATGTCATAAACCATTCTTCTTTTCGGGGGGCTATGTGTGGGTGGAGGAGGAGGTGGAGGTGTAGGGGAAGTACAGGGAGGGTGATGGGGTGTGATGAGGGTGGATGGATGGGGAACCCCAAAGACACCCTGATTCTTCTCAGCTCCTAACTTTGATGCACCTTCAGGGTGGGTGGGGGAATATCGCGGGGTTGTAGTGTTACTTTTGTCTTCTTCTCTCTTAGATCATAATAGAGGGATATATTCAATCTCAATATAGTTCTTTGTCTCTTTTCTATACCATTTTCCACTTTACATTTCTCCTAGTTCTAGCTTATTTCTTCTTTTCCCAAACATTAATCTGATTGCGTCCACAGAATCCCCTTTTCACACAATAACATCTTAATCTAGAGCTTCAAAGAGTTTAAGAACTTACCTCGTGGTTCTTTGAATAATATTCATTTGGCTTCACTATAGGACATGATTGCGTCGATCCCGAACTTAGTGATAAATCCTCCCAAAATGCTATCGACCTAGAAATCAACAACCCTTGAGATACTATTATCGATTCTTGTGAGCCACTGTATCAAATCAGGATTCCACTCCTTAGGTTTGTCACCTTTGAAATAGTTCTTATGCTAGGTTAACTTAGATACACACCCATATAATTAAATGTGGAATGAACCAAAGAAGATTTGGTATTGCTCTTCGTAAATGTATTTCTGCAACCAATCTCTAGTCGATAATCTAGGGTTTCTGTTTTTTTCTGAAAATTCTCTTTCTTTCTATTCAACCCACTCCTGAATATCTTTCTTAGACAGACACCAAAACATATCCCTCAATTAGATCTCGGTCCTAGAAACTATTTGCTTATGAGGGCCTAACCCAGGTTAAGAGTTATTTATCCATACAAATCCCTATGCTACTGGCCCTTTCGGCATCAACCCGCAGAGCGCAGACTGAAGTCTCACCTGAAGTAGTATGGGGGGATGTTGGAACCAAGTTTATGTACCCTTGAGATGGATGTGATGTCGTTTTAGTCCAACTAAACTTGCCTTCTTGCAGTTCTCTTCGCGCACTGTGTTACCCTTTAGTACCTTCACAATTTGTTATAATCAACTTTCGTGCAACCCTCACTAGGGGCTGAAGTCCTTTCACATTGCTAAGGCAGTGAACTGTGATATCTCCTAAACTATGCCAAGTATCTTACTTATCTTATTAATAGATCTTGATTATCTTCGTGTAAAGAGATATTCTATCTTGCGTTCATTGAGCCAATACAATTATACACATTCACCCATCATATAAGCATTAAAAGTGAAATTCATACCCAATATAACAGATACATAAAATAGGAAATAAAGACACTGAATTGATAGAAACTTCTCTTTATTAATATTTCCATTATTTACAAACTCGACTCACCCTGCACACTCAGCTGCAGGGGCTTGCGCACTCAACTATGAACTACTAGGCATCTGCGCACTTAGTTGTAGAGCCTCTTCCTACGCTACGACCCAAAACTAGACTTTACACTTCATAACTATCTCACATACATCATATCTTTTCCATATTGTGATGTACTTAGCTGCCTTAAATACTTAGAGCTTTGCTCTATTTATACAATCCCATGGTTTGTGAACCATGCTGTAGATCTTCTACATCTGACATTACATTATCAAAATTAAGGGCACACAACCCTATGACTCTTTAGCAAACTAGGTGCTCTGCACCCACAAAATGTGGAGTCTTTACATTAGAATTACAAAACTTATCAAAATTTGGGCTCTAAGCCCCAAAACTTCCCTTGGGGGATCCCGCGCCCAACAGGCCCCCAACACAAACATCATTACTTACACTCGAGTCACTCTATATGTGCGGATATCTTTGCACGAAGACGTCCCAACTATGATTGGATTGCTGCAAGTTCAGTAGTGCACTGAGCAGCTACCTGTTGAACTCCCTCTACGTGTTGTTCACTGACCGTTGTCGTCAAACTGCTGCCCTGAATTCTTTCCTGATTTGCTTGCATTTGCACGAGCTTTGCTTCAATGGAGGCTGTAATGGTATACGCCTCATCAATCCATGACTATAGGCGCACTTTCAAAACTGCTTCTTTATGCCGAGCAGTATCCACCTGCTCCTTCTTAGGTCTCGGCATGCATGGTGATTTAGGGATCTTAGCGACTATCCCAGTGCTCTCTGGGGCTTCCACTTCCATAATTTCTTGTGTGGCTTCTTCGACAGTCATTGCTCCAGTATCCATTACTTCTTCGGGTGCTTCCATAGTGTGATCCCACAGTTCTGTCAGTGTCTCTGGCAATTGCTCAAGTAATGAATTTACCTTCAAAATATCGAGCAAGTCACGGTTCATGAATATCTGAGTGCGCAACTCAGTTCTCAAATTTCCAAGTGTTGTTTGCTGGACAGCACTTTGTAATTTATAGCACCTTTTGAATTTTAATTCGACTGTTCCCCCCACATTTAGTCCATTAATGCTAGATTGGCAGCA
This sequence comes from Pinus taeda, assembly GCA_000404065.3. NCBI lineage: Eukaryota > Viridiplantae > Streptophyta > Pinopsida > Pinales > Pinaceae > Pinus > Pinus taeda. The sequence goes on from APFE030962101.1 coordinate 87,041, forward strand.
GATTTTCAAGAGTCTAGTCCATAAAGTTCACCTTAAATGCTTGTCGCCTGCTCCATTTTGTCTCAAATGAAGCATCACATCGTGAATAGTGACTTTAACGGTCACTTTTCAGCCGACCCCGCATGCTAGTGCAGCTACCCTCGCATTGTCGCGGACCTTGTGACACTTCTCTACTATGCGCAATCCTGATATCGCGCAGTCCCTGGGCAGAGTATTTTATAGTCCCACACCTCCTTTCAGCTGCCTGGAGTGCTAATACTATGCTTCGATCATCTAGTCAAGTAGCTAGGCCACTTGTGTATGGCTTCAAATGACTACCATTCAATTTTCCTAGGAAGGGCTCTCCATTTAACTTGACCAACTATATCGCACCTCCATATGTAATCTCCTTAATAATATACAGCCCTAACCAATGCATTCTGAATTTCCTTGGGAATTTATCAAACTTACTATCTTATAACAACACCAGATCGTTTACCTTAATTATGCGTAGCTTAATATGTTGATCGTGCCAAGCCTTTTCGCGTTGCTTTTGGACCTGTTGGTGGAACCCAGCTGTCATGCGGAAAGAGTTATTTTTGCTGAAAAAACTAACCTCCCTAGGAGTCTAAGACTCTCTAGTGACAAACAAGACAATTAAGAGCAATCCTTCTCTAAACATACATTATTCTATGAGAAACCAATTGTTTTTCGATCCTACCTCAAGTCCAACGCTTGTTGTAGCAGTCTAGCCTCGTCGATCCAGATGAGCTCCTCCTTCACTTTGAAACCTGCATACACTAACAATCAAACGATTACATAACACCTGAATATTCCATAAAACAAAGCATATTCAACATATAGACCAAGGAGTATATGAAACAATTCATTAACAACAAATCATTGAGAAGAATGGACTTATTTGTATTAAGGAAACAAAAAAGAAACCATTACAACCTGAGCCTTGGTGTTGTGCAAGTTCCTCCCAGGGTCCAGCAAGAGTTTTCCTCTACTTTGACAAGCTCACCCACTTCCAAATGAAACAAGAAAGGATGGTAATCTCTCCTCACAAGCTTCTACAAGGAAGTCCTAATTCCAGCAGCATCTACCCTTTGGAATGTTCAGCTTTCAACCTCCCCTCCTCTGGCCCAATGCCTGTATTTATAGTGTTCTAGAGGAAGTTATTCAGGTCCAACATCAATGGGATACTCCCTCTTTTGGATGGGGTAGCTCCTCTCTTGATGGGATAAATTCCTCTATCATAGGGATGCATGAACCATCTGGAGGCGCTCAATACACGTCAAACACTCTTCTAGAAGGCTCTAGAAGTGACCACAAGTAACTTTTTTAAGATGAAACTCGCGCCTTTTGACCTTTACAGGGGTACGCACCCATCCTTTGGCTTTCAGAGCGTACAAGTACGCAGGTACAATGAGTTTGGGATGCGTACACGCAGGCAAGGTAGAGAGAATCTGCGTACCCAGAGATAAACATGTTTTTTAGTGACTTTCTCTCTTTTTGAAGTTTGACATGGAGAGCAGAGGTACAAGGCTTGACAAGGAGGATAATATGACTGTTGATGGAGCCATATTAACTGCAGATAGTCATGGTGACGAATTTCAGTGTAACAATGCCTTAGGGGCGAAGACCCTACAGTCCCAAATTAAGAAGAATCTGCTCATCCTGAACTTGAGGCTAGTTTTCAAGGGGGGTTTTTATGAGGGCTCCTATAGTATTTTTGATCTGACTTATAATCTGAGCCATGATGCCCTGGGGTGATCCAAACTTGTTCTCGAAGATTCTGTTGTTGCATTCTTTCCATACATCCCAGATTTTAAAGCCTAGAACCAAAGCCCATGCTTTGTTGATTATTTCATTTGCAAAGAAATTTTTCCTCCAATTCCTCAAAATACTAGTGATGCTTCCCATGTCCCTGTCAGTTTGTTTAAAGATTATATCCATCTAGTTCGACAAGGTGGAGGTGAATCAACAGAGGTTGAGAAGGTGTTCCATAGTTTCTTCTTGTGCTTCACATCGCTGACATCTAGATGGACCGGCTACACCTCTTTTCCTAAGGTTTTCCCAAGTCAGAATCTTTTTATGTTGCACTAACCACATAAATAGTTTGATTTTCATCCAGTTTTGGTTCTGCCACATGTCCTTCCGTACCTTATCTGGGTTTGGGAAGTCAAGCCCCAGTGCTATTAGTTTGGCCTCTTTGAGGTTAAAGTTTCCTTCATTATTTTTACCCCATCTTAGTTGGTCTGAAGATGTTGATTTTAGAATCTTTCTCTGTTTTAAGATAACTGTAAGAGCTTCTGCCTGGGATTTCAATGGAGAATCATCGCTGCATATAAGGCTCTTCCAAATTCCATTTTCCATCACTTCATATTTGAATCCCAAAAGTCCTTTACTTTGAGTAATCCTTTGTCATCAGTATCATACTTGAGGTTGGCAAATTCTTCTTTTAATAGTTTAGGTTCCTGTTGTGAATTATCTTCCCAGAACCAAGCAAGGTCTCCATCTCTGATCTCCCAGAAACTGTGTTCCTGAACTAAGGCCCTATTTTCCCAAGCTTTGTTCCAAATGTGGGAGCCTTTGATGAGTCTAGACATCCTGATGTAGTCCCTTTCTTGCCCGTTGTTTGCATATTTCCGTTTCCATACTTTGGCCGAAGGGGAAACTGATTCTTTTAGCCATCTCCACCAAAGTTTTGCCCTAAGACTTTGTTTAGTGTTTCGAGGTCATCCAGTCCTGAACCTTTGTGTATCTTTGGTTTACAGATCTTATCCCAGGCTACCAAAGCCCATTTCTTTGTCCCTTCCCCCTTGCCCCAAAGAAAGTCCCTTTGGATGTTTCTGATGCTTTGCATTACTTCTTTAGGAGTTGGAAGCGCTGCAAGCATGAATATGGGGATAGTTTTAAGGATAGCTTTTGTAAGAACAAGCCTTCCTGCTAAATTCAAAGACCTGCTTGTCCATTTCCAGATTTTTGTCTTGAAGTTTATTAATAACTGACTCCCACATTGCCTTGCTCAAAGGTTTGCCTGTTAGAGGTACTCCCAAATATTTGGAGGGTAGAAAATTCCTTTGGAAGCCTAGAATTCTGGTGAGGTTTCTCTGAATAGAAATATCAATATTAAAAAAGAAAATTTTTGATTTGCTTAGGCTTACCTCTATCCCCGCAGCTAGAGAAAAGTCGTTTAGGATTTTCTTGAAGGCTTGTGCTTCCTTGACCGTGGGTGTACCCTGCAGCATGGTATCATCCACAAATTGTTGATGGGACAAGGCATCCCCATTTAAAGTGAGTTTGGGACCCTGGATTTTTCCTTCTTCCTTCGCATATTTAATCACATTGCCTAGCCCTTTCATCATGAGAATAAAGAGGATGGGTGAGAGTGGATCTCCTTGCTTGAGTCCTCTTGAGGGCTTAAATGTCTTGGATGGTGAGCCATTTAGCAGGATTGGAAAACTTGGGGTGGTTACAAGGGCCATTACCCATCTAATCCAGTTATGGTCAAGGCCATATGCTATCAACACGTTCTTCATGTAAGCCTAGATTAGCTTATCATAAGCCTTTTCTAGGTCAAGTTGAATGATCATACCTGCCTGCTTATTGCTCTTAAGAGAGTGAACCACCTCATGAGCTTGAATGATGTTATTAAGAATTTTCCTGCCTTCCACATATCTAGTTTTCTCCTCAGATACTAGAGCCGGGAGCAGGGGCTTAAGCCTGTTCACAATCACTTTTGAAATGATTTTATACACCACGTTGCATAATGCTATGGGTCTAAATTTGTCTGGTGTGATGGCCTTCTCCTGCTTTGGAATCAAGGCTATGAAAGAGGTGTTGAGCACCTTTAGAACAATTTTATTTTTCCTTGAGTCCTCCACCACATCAAGGATATCTTGCTTGACTATTTCCCTGCATGCTTTGAAGAAGTCAACGTTGAAACCATTCGGGCCTGGAGCTTTCCCATTTTTCATTTCTTTGATGACTTCGTTGATTTCTTCTTCATTCACTGGCGTGTTAAGATTATAATTGTCTTCTCTTGTCACTAGTTTGGGAATGTGTTTTGTGAATTCCTTGATGAATTGAGATCTGTCTATGAGAGGCTCCTCGGCTATGCCTTGAAAATGCTACACGAGAATAGTTTTTATTTATTGATGAAGGTTTTAACCCCATACAGAAATTACCTGCATATGAATTCTAAAAAAAGAAAATAAAAATTGCAAGAGAATAACACATAAAACACGTATACATAGATATTTTCCCCTCGATCCCAAAACCGGGACTACCAGCTTGATTTTTCATTATTTTCCTTTCAATGTTATAATACATATTTATACATGCCGAAGCATCCAATATCATGGACCGAAAACCATTGCGTCGAAAACCATGGACCGAAAACCATAGGTTGGTTCACCCAACCTAATATAGGGTCCAATTTTTTCTTTCCCAGGCCAATCGGTGCAATGCAATCGACGCAACGAAGGGGGGGCTCTGCCCCCCCTCTAACCCCCCAGTTCGCTACGTAGGTTAGTCATGGAAATAATATAACACAACCCAACATTCTCCCACTTGTTGTTTTCTTTCCACAGGGGGCCACAGGAGAGTTTAGTCATTTTTCCAGCCCTGAAATGCCCATTGTTTCTCTACACCAAGAGAACTTCTCAGAGCTCACAGATTTTGTCAATACATCTACAGTATTCTTCAAAGTGTCCACCTTTACCAGCAACACCCTTTTGTCTTCTATCATATCCCTCACAAAGTGATACTGAACATCATTGTGCTTTGTATTTGAATGATAAGCAGGGTTCTTTGCTAAGAAAATTGCACTTTGGCTGTCACAATCTATCCTTATAGCTCCCTGTACTAACCCCATACTT